>JZLH01S0152077.1:27897-45295 GCA_001188425.1 Eucidaris tribuloides
GATCGACCTTTGGCAACTGTTTCACTATGTATCGACATCCATCAGGACATTCCGCCATTCGCAAATGCTGCACCACGCGTTACCACGGGTACTATTGTACCCCAGTGCACGCATTGTGCAGCACCCTCTTGTATCCAAAAATGTATTTTCTTCGGTATGATTACTGCAGATCAACTTGTTTATTGAATGCAGAGGCTTGCCAAGTGCCACAACAAGAGACATACACTTATCAAAAGTGGGTAAAAAATGAATGCTTAATTTGTTGTTTGCAACACTCACAACATAATACTTTTACATGCATTTTGTAACCCAGGGTACAGCACTAAAAAAAAATAATAAATCTAACAAAATGGCTGATTCTCAGTTGGTATGACACGTGCCATTTATGTCATCCAAAATGCTCCTGAAACCCTGTGGGTTGTAGCAGTCAAAGTATTACATTAATATTCCTTTGCCAGGCTAAATTTACCAAAACTTAATCTACTGGCATGAAAACTTATATTTCAAACATTGTTGTTTATATACCATTTAAGGCTGATAACTAATTATATTTATATTGCAAGTATTGTAATTCAAATCCTTGTTTCTTTCTGTTTGTACATGTAAAGCGTGACATTATTATGTAAATATGACCACATACTCATTAATAACTTTTGAAAGATGCTTAGTTCATTGTTTCTATCATCCTATTTAATTAATGGAAAATGTGTGATCATATCTGATTTTTCAACAAGTATTTTCATTATCTAATTTAGTACTGTGCTGTTTTTATGGTTTTTTTTTTTTGTTTTTTTTTTTGTTTTTTTTTTTTTTTTTTGTGGGGGGAAGCGGGCATGGATGGATGGAGTTTGACTGCATATGCTGGTAAGTTGATTTTGCTTACTGTACAGGTACAATCTGAAGAAAATCATGAGATATTATTAATTGAATTATTTACAGCAAAAGTTTCGACTTTGCTTGCTGATATTGAATCCAAAGTTTGTTGTCTGTTTTTAGATGTTTAAATATTGTGGAACTGATTTCAAAATTTAAATACAAAATCAGTCCCTTTTTGTGAAAAGGGGCATAGTAAAATGTATAATGTAATGATAATTTTATGAAGAAAAAAGAAAGGAAAGAAAACTGATTATTCATCTGTGAAGCATACACATATTTGGCAAGCTCATTCAATCAACAGATTGTAAGAAATATACACCTCATGCATGTTTTTTGTTGTTGTTTGTAATTAAATAAGATGTTCGACAGCAGTTCAAAGGATAAGGTCACCACACATAAGTGAAGCGTATCATGAAATGGTCATTACCAAAATTTTTCCAATAACAAAATCTTATCTATTAGTTGAGCAAACTGGCAATTAACCTGCTGGCGACGGTGGCATATCATCCTACTGGAGCTGTGGCCTTTTGCAAATTCCCGAACGTAATTATGAAGTCTATTAAAATATCAAATTCATACTCATCACTTCCTTGATAATTGTTTTTTCTTTAATTTCTACAGAATAACAAGCGCGCGTCGCTCAACTCGAGTTTATACGCTATTACTTTAAATGCACAATCCGCTTATTACAGGGGTCCAGCTGGAAAATTAATGTTTTTTGTCTCCAAGTGGGCAGACATAGCTTTTAATCACGGTGGAGAAATTAAGAGGAGGGTGGAAGCGTACTATCTGACTGCAGTGGCAGATGATCACTCTGGTTAATTTTTTTAATAAATTTATTTGTAATTTGTAATAAAGGTGAAATGTACTAAATTACTCTGAGTGTGGTATTACCATGGACAGGACAACAATCAGTAAACGTTGGCAGATACATTTTCATCAGGGAATTTACATTCTTGTCATTTTACTTGTTTTTTATTTAAATTTCATTTTTAATTGTTTTTTTTTGTTTGTTTGTTGTTTGGTTTGTTTTGGGGCGCCTTGATAACTCCATTCAACTTATGCTTAGAGGAGAAACTACCGCTTTGTCTGCATTTTTTTTTTGGCCACGATCTCAATTTATCAAAAACAATTGAGCAGTCATCAACCATACAAGCATGTTGTAAATGAATGGAAGATTCAATGGCTGTTTTGACTATGAGACTTTTGGGAAAATGCTAAAGCCGCGTGCAATTATGACTTGCAGGCGCGGCAGTCAAGTGTGAAAACAAACTTATACAAAATCAATGGAATTATTCAAAGCTTGACTGGCATAAATATTTCCATAACATTGTGAAAACATCTTCATAGATCAATAATACATTGGGGAATAGACCTTGATCACAACCAGTGTGGTAAGAGCAAGACAAACAAAAGGTCTGTGTTTTGTTGTGAAGGTCAATTTACAACAAACTTTATATCTTTTTACAATTTAATATTACTTTCACGAGCAGTATCACTATTTCTTCGCCAAATATTTTGGAGAAACAAACCACATTTTCAATAACATAGCTATCAAATTAAGTAGTATGATACAGCTAATCATTTTATTATTTGATATTTGTTTATTTCTGCATTTCTTCACTTTATCATCCCTGCAAGGTTCTTACTGTGGTTAATATTTTGGCAGGGCGGAAAAAATTATTGCCCTAAATTCACCAATACCACAGAAATTTGAGACTTCCAAAGATATATCTATCCTTTGTTAATCTAATTTTCACAGCGGTTCTTTGTTTTTGGTCAGTGTATCATGTAATATGTGAGATGAATATATTGTCAATACTGCAATGTACACCCATAAGATCATGTCAACATACATTGTACCATGATTGTATGCACAAGGGAGCAGTCCCCTAATAGGTGGCATTCAATCATTAAAATCTTCCGAAAGTTATCTTCTCGAAGACTTCGGCGAATGTTGGTCTTGATCGTCTCACACTGGGAAAAACTTCGAGAGATTGTACTCCCGCGAAACTCTCGAAATTTGGAACGGGCACGTGCGCATGTGGAAACAATTCAAAATGTACAGAGATTTTGCTACAGATTGTAATCAGGAATTTTGTTTCTGCGATGCTGTAATGTCCTTTAGCATTATATTTATTTTAATGGAAGTATACCAAGCTCAACTACAAAAAATTGAAATGAGTTTTGGACGTTGTTGCTGCGTACAAAACAACACGTAAATAAGGTATCAACTCCATGTTTTGTAAAGGTGCCGCATTTAGTCCCACACCGGAAATGCGCCTGAGGCTCAGCAGGGATATAACTTCCCGAAGTTTGTGTTCAGCACTCAAATTCGGCGGCGGAAGTTTCTCGATGTCGTGAAATTTCCTAACAAAGTTGTGGGAAGTGTTCCGCGAGAAGTTTTCGCAGGAAGTTTCGCGGTTTGAAGTTTGTTTTCACATTACGCAAACCTTCGTCGAATTAATCTTCGGGAAGTGAAACTTCGCGATAGTTTCTTAAGTGTGAATGTGCACCTACAGATATTTTGGGTACAATTTCATTATCTTTACTACATGTATTCCAACACACAAAAGACTAATAATGATCATCAGAAATATTGATTTTACAGATAAGAATGAGTGTACTGTAGGGAAAAGCCAATAGGGCAATAAATCACAGACATGTCTAATCTACCATGTCTGACAAGTTCTGATAATGATGCCGCCTGGCTGAGATAGTTTACCCATTTCATGTAAACTATCTCAGCCAGGCGGGCATCTTTTGATCAGAACTTGTCAGACATGGTAGACTTGACATGTCTGGATTTATTGCCCTATTGGCTTTTCCCTACAGTACACTCATTTTATCTTAAAATCAATATTTTGATGAATTATTAGTCTTTTGTGTGTGTGGAAATACATGTAGTAAGATAATGAAATTTTACCCAAATATCTGTAGGTGCACATTCACACTTAAGAAACTATCGCGAAGTTTCACTTCCCGAAGATTAATTCGACGAAGGTTTGCGTAATGTGAAAACAAACTTCAAACCGCGAAACTTCCTGCGAAAACTTCTCGCGGAACACTTCCCACAACTTTGTTAGGAAATTTCACGACATCGAGAAACTTCCGCCGCCGAATTTGAGTGCTGAACACAAACTTCGGGAAGTTATATCCCTGCTGAGCCTCAGGCGCATTTCCGGTGTGGGACTAAATGCGGCACCTTTACAAAACATGGAGTTGATACCTTATTTACGTGTTGTTTTGTACGCAGCAACAACGTCCAAAACTCATTTCAATTTTTTGTAGTTGAGCTTGGTATACTTCCATTAAAATAAATATAATGCTAAAGGACATTACAGCATCGCAGAAACAAAATTCCTGATTACAATCTGTAGCAAAATCTCTGTACATTTTGAATTGTTTCCACATGCGCACGTGCCCGTTCCAAATTTCGAGAGTTTCGCGGGAGTACAATCTCTCGAAGTTTTTCCCAGTGTGAGACGATCAAGACCAACATTCGCCGAAGTCTTCGAGAAGATAACTTTCGGAAGATTTTAATGATTGAATGCCACCTATTAGGGGACTGCTCCCTTGTGCATACAATCATGGTACAATGTAATGTTGACATATCTTATGGTGTACATTGCAGTATTGACAATATATTCATCTCACATTTACATGTACACTGACCAAAACAAAGAACCGTGTGAAAAATTTAGATTAAACAAAGGATAGATATATCTTTGGAAGTCTCAAATTTCTGTGGTACTTGGTGAATTTAGGCAATATTTTTTCCCCCTGCAAAATATAACCACCAGTAAGAACCTTGCAGGGATGATAAAGTGAAGAAATGAGAAATAAACAATATCAAATAATAAAATTGATTAGCTGTATCATACTACTAATTCTGATAGATGTTTTGAAAATGTGTTTGTTTCTCCAAAATATTTGGCGAAAGAAATAGTTGATACTGCTGGTAAAAGTATTAAATTGTAAAAGTATTAAATTGGTGTAAATTGACCTTCACAACAAAACACAGACCTTTGTTTGTCTTGCTCTTACCACACTGCGTTGTGTCAAGGTCTATTCCCCATGTATTATTGATCTATGAAATGTTTTCAATGTTATGGAAATATTTATGCAGTCAAGCTTTGAATAATCATTGATTTTGATAAGTTTGTTTTCCACACTTGACTGGGCTGCAGTCATAATTGCACGGGCTTTAGCATTTTCCCAAAAGTCTCAAGTCAAAACAGCCATTAATCTTCCATTCATGTTACAACTGCTTGTATGGTTGATGCCTGTCAAATGTTTTTGATAAAATGAGAGTCGTGGCAAAAAAAAAATGCATGACAAAGGGTAGTTTCTCCTCTAAGCATAAGTGAATGGAGTTATCAAGGCCCAAAACAAACAAACAAACAAACAAACAAACAAAACAATTAAAAATGAAATTTAAATAAAAAACAAGTAAAATGAAAGAATTAATTCCCTGAGTGAAAATGTATCTGAACTTTACTGATTGTTGTCCTGGTAATACCACACTCAGAGTAATTTGTACATATTCACCTTTATTACAATACAAATAAAATTTATTAAAAAAATTAACCAGAGTGATTCATCTGCACTGCAGTCGATAGTACGCTTCCACCCTCCCTCTTAATTCTCCACCCGTGATTAAAAGCTATGTGCCCACTTGGAGACAAAAAATTAATTTCCAGGCTGGACCCCTGTAATAAGGGATTTGTGCATTTAAAGTATGGGTATAAACTCGAGTTTGAGCACGGACTTGTTATTCTGTAGAAATAAAGAAAAACAATTATCAAGGAAGTGATGAGTATGAATTTGATATTAATAGACTTCATAATTACTTCTGGGAATTTTGCAAAAGGCCAAGTCCAGTAGGTGATATGCACCGTCGAGCAGTTAATTGCAGTTTGCTCAACTAAAGATAAGATTTGTTTTGGAAAAATTTGGTAATGACCATTTCATGATACGCTTCACTATGTGTGGTGACCTTATCCTTTGAACTGTTGTCCGAAATTATTTATTACAACAACAACAAAAACATGCATGAGTGTACTATTCTTACAATCTGTTGATGAATGAGCTGCCAAATATGTGTATGTTCACAGATGAATAATAGTTTTCTTTCCTTCTTTTTTTTTCATAGAAATTTATCATTACATATACATACTATCCCCTCACAAAATGACTGATTGTATCAAAATTGAAATCAGTTCCACAATTTATTTTCCAATAACTTCCAAATTAAATTTCAAATAATAAGATGGTCTTGGTACTTCTTGAATGTCCCTTTGTTTGTTGTTGTTTTGTTCAAGTTCATCTGTTTATAATATAACATGAGACAGATTGATGAAAAATTGTCAGATCAACTGAAATAACACAATGCCTCTAAATTTATAAAGGTGTACTTCACGTGACCTTCAAATACATTGTCATTAACACACGTAAGGTGTATTCAGAATTTCAGATTAATCACCGAATATTGAGAAAAATACAAATTTTTAGGTCACATTTGAAGACGTGGAATTGTTATCAAAAGAAGAATAGAAGGAAACAAGACTAACAGGGAGATAAAGATGCCAGATGATACAAGATTCGTATCAAGAGCCAAAGAAAAAAATACAATCGAGAGAAAATGAAATGGAGCAAGTCCTTGGTGTGAAAGCTGCTATACAGAAATAACTGAGGAGAAATGAACACACTATTAAAGAGGTTCTGGATAATACTTCTATAGAAGCATGAAGGTGGATATGTTGTCCAAGCTTCTACTTCTGTAGAAGCATAAGATTGGATATTGTGCAAGAGATTTTGTACCGTCCAGATTACAACTGATTTTCAGCTCTTTTCACTGATACCTGTCAATCATGGTACTTGACGTGTGAATCTAAAAACAATTAACAGCCTTTAGAAAGAAGATGAAAGGGATTCCGTGTTTGATGAAGTGATTAAACCCTGTCACCAATAAATGTACTGTGGATCCGTATTTACACTCTGTACCTCTGGTGCGGAAATGTAGAATAAATAGATCAGAGATGGACGCTGGTGAACCCATATGGTCATTATTCCCAAGCAGGCCAGGGATGTGTGATTGCCAAATTAACAGTGGCAGTGACCATTAATTAACTGTCCGCAGTCCTTTGTCCAGCTCAGAGGTTTTAGAGGCAAAATAAAATAAATATTAGCAGCTGGTTTGGAGCACCGGGTCACTACCGGCATTTAAAGTACGAACCAAGTTTAACGACATCCCCGCAAAATGAATTAGAAGTGGATAAGTGGGCGTCTTGTCCCATTTCCCCATCGAGGCATACGTTTGTCCGTGTATAATGAAAACCGAATAATTATGTGCATATTTGAGGAGGGTTTAATTCATCAAGATTAACGGCTGAACTTGAGACGGGAGGAAGAGGAATATACCCAGATATACTA
This sequence comes from Eucidaris tribuloides, assembly GCA_001188425.1. Taxonomy (NCBI): domain Eukaryota; kingdom Metazoa; phylum Echinodermata; class Echinoidea; order Cidaroida; family Cidaridae; genus Eucidaris; species Eucidaris tribuloides. The sequence continues at coordinate 35,209 of JZLH01S0152077.1, forward strand.
TCCACCGTAAAAACTCTGTCCATTATATGGACTGGAGCTCATTTAAATTCAGGCAGGACATTGACCAGGCTTTTATTGTCCACACGTCTCTGAGATAGCCCCTTGAGAACTGTCCATCAGTTGCAATTGCTTTCGGAGCAGCAATATTTTCTCATCAATTAAGATGATGGAAACACTCATTCCCTCGTTATTGCTGTCCATTTCGATCTTGGACGTTCTCGTTCTTCCTCTCGCTTTCGTGCTGCGAGATAAAAAGACAATACCCCGTCATCATCTCGCGGTAATGACGAGAAAGCGTTTTCGTGACTTCAGATTGTTTTCAGAGGTCAGAACAGCTGCTCACTTGGTAGTCTCCTTGATCAAACTTCTTGTCCTGAAATGTACAAACTTGTCAGAAATGTTCATTCTTCAAAACTCTTCATTTTGTCTTCACACTTAATGTGACTGCAGGACTACTGAAAACTGAGGAGATAAAACATTTCCATTCCAAGTTGTTGCTAATGATTTTTCTTAGAAAGTCAAATTCTTGACTCAAAGCTAGTACTAGCAGAATACTTGAATACTTGCAATGGAGAAGATTTGTAAGAATACTTGACTGAAGTCCATCACAACTTTTGATTTCGTCTGCAAAACTAAAAGCCTACAATGAAGTGAGAAAAGAAATGAAAACAGATAAGTAAAAGGTGAAATTATACTTCGAGTGTAACTAGAAAGAAATTGACCATAAGGAAAAACTATTCAATCACACTGTAATTGACAGTGATAACATCCCAAGAATTCCATTGATTGTTGTAAATGACCATGACCAAACCATGTGGTACATTTGCAGTCTTTTGTGTTGTGCTTGATTGCACCTGTTCCTTTAGAGTAATTGTCCACCATCATCAGCTCTGTTAATGTTTAACAAAAGGTAAGAGTCTGCGCATTACATGTAGATGGTCTTGGAGGTGTTGGTGTGGACTGTTACATACATGTGTAAAACTGATATTTACGTGGGTGGAATCTAGAGTGAATGGGGAAGTAGGAATAGCCCTCAACACAATCATTACTAATTAACAGGACAATGGGCTGGTCAAGCCTAAAAACAAGTATGCGTGAGCTGTCATTAAAATTTCACATCCTTTTAATTACAGGGTGAATGCCCCATTTCTTTCATTGGTTTGGTGCATAATAACAAGCTAAAAGTAGCTTTTTGAAACATGTACGAATTAACTCATTTGAGACGATTTGATTTCACTATATAATATGCATTTTCCATAGACCCCAACATGGGTTAACTCGTATTTAGTCTCCAATGGGTTAAAAGGCACAAATTTATTGTACAGAACTTTTTTTATGTTAATTTTTAAAGTACATATTTCCTGTCATAAACATGAATATATGTTGATATTAAAGAACAACTTTACAAATTCTTCAAAATATTGATTAATCAGTTGTATGTGGTCAAATGCCCACATGTACGTTTCATATCTTATTATTTGATTGTCGGTAACCCACAAAAAGAAAAGAAACAAAATCAAAAGTTGAAAACAGTAATAAAAAAAATAGATACTATTTCGTTTCCAGGTGTATTTGTTTGAACATTTATTCAAACAGCGTGGGCAAGACGTAAAGACACTTGGGGAAAATAAACATAGAAATAAACTGATTTCATCATGATTGTACCAACCAACAAAAGAAGAAGTTTTCATTTTAAAAGTCTTGTACAAAACATTTCATTCAGTGTACATATCTTTAGCTTCTTGACCTAACCCAAAGGCAAAAACTAGAAGAAAAAATAAAAGGAAAAAAGTTGTAAGCAGTATGCAGACATAAAAACAATATTTGATTAAATTCGAGATTTGATGCAGCGATCCGTAATCGTTGTGTGCGTGCAGCTAAATGGCCTCCTCCTCTTGGACATTTGTTGTGATATTGCTTGGTTTCTCCGTCTCTTTCCAGAGTAATGCAGCGGTTATGAAACCCTGCCTGACCTGAATTCAATACTGGTGTCCCATGAGCAGTGTTCACACCAAGACTTTAAACCAGATTAAAATTGTTCCACTGCTTTTTATGTGGTGTGAGAAAAGGCTGTATCCATTTGGCTTCCCCAAGCCCTGTTCCCCACCTCCCCACCTCCCCCTCCCCACTCCTCAAACAAAACCAAATGAAGAAAGCAGCCGTCAAAATGCACACCTGGCCTGCCAACTGTCCCCCTTTTTTTTGGCACAAGGAAAAAACCCATTTTACCCTTTTGTCAGAATTTGTGCAAAGTTTTTAACGTTAGCACTGCATAGTACATTCAAGAATATCCCAATTTTGTCACATTTTTCACCTCGTTTGTCCCTTTTTTCTTGGGTTTCAGGGAAGACACAGGGCACGTAAATAAATTAATAAATTTACTTTGTAGTAATGTACCAGATCCCACAAGTTAACTGCCATACGCATAAGATGAAAGAACGGGAGATTCTACAGTGAGCAGGTCTAAAAACCAAAATTTTTCAAAATTACTATCACAATGTTATTTCCTACATTGCCACATTGGGCCACCACCCCAAAGACCTGTTTCCACTGATCTTTTAAAGTCTACCCTTGAACTCACTCAGTTTTGACAGTGAGGCATCATTTGTTACATGCAGAAAGTATGAATCCAGCCCCACCCCCTTCCAATTCGATTGAAAGCCATGGGTATTCATGTTGATGTATTTTGACTTCCAAAGTCATGGCTATCATGTGTGTGAACGCAGCCTCGCTCAATTTGATTTCTGATTGTGATCTACTTGGGGCCTGATTGCCTACTCCATTGCCTTTTATTTGTGCATCCAGATATTTCGTCTATTTCGTCTTTGTGGCGTCCGCCCTGTGGTACAGATTTCAATTCCGATTGAATCGATGATTATTATGATGCGACCTTCGGACCAAATTTCCATCTTTTTGTACCCGATTGTGTTGGTCGTTTATGTGTGTGTGTCGGTCTGTGAAAGTTAACTGTCGACACAAGTTCCCACCTTTTCTGAAAACTCTTTGAAACAGAGATGAGTGTAAATACAGACATGCTTTAAGTATGAAGTGTCTTCAGGAATGGAAACAAAAATGGAAAACTATTTTGTGCAGCACAAAGGAATCTATAGATGTCCATACATGTACTTGTATGTATTCAAAATCTTGCATTAGTATGGGAAATTAAAATTATGATATGATCACTCTTTCAGTCAGAAACATAGTCTAGTTCCATCAATTTCATTTCATGTCACTGAATTAAATTTAATCTTAAAAATTTTATTTAAAAAACCTTTAAAACTTTGCTAGAATATCAGTGAAAGACAGTGACTGTTGTCTTGAAGTGGATTTGTTCTGTTGCTGCATCTCTAGAATGATAATCCCTAAATCCTGCTACACCACCGTTTGTCCTAAAAGTTCCAGAAAATGTCGTAGTGATGTATGTGATTGTTGACTTGATTCTTCAGAGAGTCATTACAATGCTTTGTGACGTAGCTCTTTTGATGCATTCTCCAGAATGAGGTAAACAAATGGATAATGTCATGAGTTATTCCAAAGAAACAGTTTCTCTGAAGTCATTGAAGCAAATAGGCATTGTCTTGTCATACTAGTGGCCTTCTGTGTTGAGTCAAACCAGAGAGATGTTAACATTTCTTGGCCAAAACAGACCAGCTGAAGTTGTAGCCTAATGTAGGGTCATTGGCCACTACCCAAACCACTTCGTTTCAAGTAGAACAACATCACAAATGGCCGACAGTTGTATGTTTGACTGAAGAGTTCTAATGACCCCAGACATGGTACTTAATCATTTATCACAAACATTGCGGAAGTGCTTAATTTCCCATCTTCATTGAGTGTCTGTAGAATTGCTGAAATATTTACAAGATTTATTTACTAGTCAACTAATGGTCCATTTCAATAAGTCTGTGGTATTAGCTTAGACAATATAGAAAGCTCTTCTGGTGTGTGTTTAAAATTCAGTTTGTTGTCATATATGCAGACATTGCTTTGAAACACTCCTATAAATGTATCTCTCGCTACAAAAGACAACAAGACATTCAGTAAGTATAAAGCTGTGGTTGGTTGCATCATGGTCCATGGTTGCATGTAGAATCTTCATCACAAAGGTCACTCGATTCTGATCGGTGACCTGCATTTGGCTTTCACTGAAAAAACGTTTTTCTTGGAGAACAACAAAGTAAAGACCAGGACCTCCTCTCCCCATTCAAAAGCAATGATCTGATCCCTTCCCAACAATGGAAAAAGGAATTACTGATTAGGAAGCAGAGAAGGTTTTTCAACAAAAAAGCTCTTAAAGTTGAATGTAGTCTACATTTCCACTCCATCAGTCAGACAGTGAATTGCTTGGCAGAACTTGTGCTCCTCCCCATAGTGTATACAAGTAATTAAGTTCTTGAGCAGTGTCTGAGTTTGGCTTCCTGAACTGAGCTCTTGAAATGATGATCACTTGCAGTCTGTGCTTGGAATCACATGAAGATTGGATCAACACTTGAAACAACTGGTACCATATAGCCATCTAATCTCCAGATTCTCTCAGCTTATCAAGCATTTATCGTGGTCTGTGTGTGAGTGTAAGTACATATTCACTGATCGCTTCATAAGCCGTTCTTACAGACAAATCGCGGCTACGTTTACAGCGCATTTGTCAGCATTAAGAATAAGGGAAAACCTCGACAAGCTGAACTCATTCTTACGGCTAAATCACAGCATTGCATCACAGTTGTCAACAATAATCAAAGATCTATTTTCGTTGACAATACTCCTTGCTCAATCAGAATTTGTAGCAACTCTTTGTGACAGTAAAGGTATTGCAATGTTGGTTAGTTTGTTCATTTTATTCTATGATTTCTATTACGGAAAAGAGAGCGAGAGCATTTTGCCACGAGCAATACCAAGTTTGAGACTGACCAGGCAGACAGCTGCTGTTAACTTTTCTCGTTAGGAATATTTCCCTGCCCTCTTTTTACAGTTTATCGTAACTCAGAAAACTTTTCTCCCATTCCTCGTTCGGCTTCATTTCCTGGTCGACCTTTTCACGGCACGACAGCCGCTGATGTCAAGATTACCGTATAATGAGCGCAGTAGAAAAATTTGTCATTATTAATCGACGAAGCGATTACCTGGTCTGACATTCGGCATTGGTATGTGGCAAACCGGTGTATTGATTGTGAAGCCCCGAATAGACGCTGGTTTCCTTTGATATTCATGAGTTGTGAAACGGCGAGGCGAATGAAGGCGCACCGTCTAGATCTGTGGGTAAGCCGGCGTGTCCTACCCCATAATCCTCTCCTGCATGCACGAGCGTCGGCCTGACCATCCTGTGAACCTTTGGCCGTCTTATGTTGGTCAGTGACCGTTCGCGATAAGGTTTCGTGGAGGCCGGGGATGATCCGCTCTCGTGGACCTCAAACCATCGCAAATTACATATCGTGCAAAATGAAAAAAAGTGCCTGCCAGCGAAACAACATGGAGAAAAGGGGGCACATTGTAGGAATATGAGAAATCAGATGCAATGCTATTTTTGTTGAAGTTTATCATCTCTGACAATGTTATGACGTTGGAAAACGAGTGGTGATTTCTCCGTGGAAATTACTTTTGATATTGGGCTATTCCACTTGGGGACATAAAAAGCACACACGCACAGACATATAAACTTATTCAAGGGTTGGTTTTCTTTTCAGATATTAGAAAATATATCGGGTTTAATCACATTTATTGCCCCCCCCCCCCACCTATTTTATTAAAAGATGGAGATGCAGAATAGATCTGTTTTGCCTAGATTCATGCACACATGTAACATGTGGCATGTGCATGTGGTTAAATAAATTCTAACCAGATCTTTCGTATGTTATTGTTTGAAGAGATTTGTAATATGAATTTTCCAATATTCTGTATGTGTTTTGTACTTCCAAGCAAAAGTTAACTTAATCTAATAATACTTGAATCTCATAGCCACCTGCATTTTTTTAATTGGTTTCTATGATTTTCAATTATTTTGTGGGTCAAAGACCCTCACCCCTACAAAAAAAAAAAAAAAAGGTATTTCATGTCACACAAAAAAATTGCCCCATTTTACATGTATTGAAAATCTTAAAATATGGGTCAAAATAAAAATTTTGAAAAAAAAATACTTCAATTCACTGTAATTTCCATGTTTGATTTAAATGACTTCATTGATCTTAAAGACGCTATATAACACTATGGATTGTGGAAGACCCGTTTAAAACATTGTCAGACTTTACTATCTGACATATCTGACAGTGTTTAAATGAACAAATAAACACCATAGAACACAAAAGTTTGGACAGTTATGCTGTCACTAATACAATATGTGCAGATACAAATTGGAACATTAATTATTCTCAGCCGATAGGAAATTCTGCAACACAGCAGTCTATGGGGGAAAGCTGGAATGGTTTCTCAATGATTTTCACTTTTTTAAAGCACTTAATGATCGTTTTAAACTGCAATTTTTGGGGGACTTCATTTTTAGACTGTGTCAGAGACACTAGTAGCATGGGAAATCACGTAGCTCAGATTTTTTTATCTGGAAATATTGTTATACAATGCCTTTAAAAGTAACTGTAGCTCAAAATGAACAAGTTGCAACTATTGTTTTCATTAATAGACACCCAGTGGTCATTGACCCAAATATGGCACCTTCTCTGTAATGGATCCTTAGTCCCTCAGGAATAAATCATCAATATTGTGCCACCAAATCGGGAGGGGGCGCTCATGGCCCCTGCTGAACAGAGCCCAGGGGGAGTCACGCCAGCTTGTTGTAATTTGTCCATTGTTTGGACTGGAAATTGCTGTAAGTGGTTTTTGTTTCCCTAAAAATGGTCCAAAAATAATGATAATGCCCAGTTATACACTGCTTTACCACACATGAAGCCCAGTCAGGTATTAACCTTCTACTTACCACAGCAACAGAATACCATTGGCTTTGCATGTAGTGTTCTGAATATGGTACTTACAGGATTAATCCATTGGAGACAATTTGATTTCATTAGAACATGCATTCTTCATAGACCCCAGCCTGAGATATTTTGTTCTTAGTCTTAGTCTCGGTTAAAACAGTACAGTGTCCTTTAACTGTGTCCAGCCACTTTAGTGACCCAAAGCTACATTTTGTTTGTTTTTGTGAATTTCAGGTTGAATCAAAGTACAAAAACATAATTTATGTTTGAAACTTAATTATAAAGATTCATCAAACATATAAAAATCAAACTTTCATCATAAAATGAAATTTTAGAGCTAAAAATGATGCTTAAAAAAATACAGCGGTATTTCCGACTTGGCTTACAGTATGTAAATAGTTTGAAAATGAAAAGAGATAAATGAATGAATCTTTTGAAATAGATTCCTGACATGTGAATCTACAAATTCAGTTAGAAAAATTGGAAAACAAGACCAAAAATTTGAGGAAATATCAAAATTTTCATAATTTTGTGATAAACTATCAATTTTTTCAAGGTCGAATGTGATTTTTAGTGTTACATAATAGAAAATTGATTTGAATTTCACATACAAGAGTCATGATATATTTCAATTTTTGGTCTTCAAAATGGTGCATAACTTCATAAAACAATAAAAATACATGTATTGTAAAATATTTTTTTCAAAAATAACTACATAAAAATCCTGAATTTCTGAAAGAAAACCCTCAGCATTGTGTGGGAGGCAAAAGCCATGGTTTTAGACCATTTTCACACAGTGGCCAAAATGTGATTTGCAATGCAACAGGGATGGAGTCGAGGCCGACCATTCCGAGCAACACAAGGCCGCAGGAAAAATATTGTTCCCATACACTTTGTACACATGACTCGGTCCGAGGCCAAGGCCGGCAAAATCTGGCCTTGAGGCCGACCTCGACTCCATCGCTGCAATACAAGTATGAAAGGTAATAAACCAGTGCTATACGTACTTGCAAGTTACTCAGATACCGGTATGTGTAATAGACTACAAGTGCCTTTTGGGGATTTTCATCAAACTTTCTTTGGAATATTCCACATAACTGTAATAAGTTTCTAAAACTTGAATTTTTGATGACTTGCAAAGTCATTATATCTCATATTTACTTAGTGCTTGTATTATCAAGAGTTGTAAGTGCTTGAAATGCAGCGACCATTTCACTTGTCAACTGGCAAGTTTTCCTTGGACCCTCTTCCCACTTGGTCCTTGCTTCTCTCTCGGAAGCGGCAACTCTGCCTCGTGTGCAATGTCCAATAGTTGGCGAGCATACAGATGTCGTGACGAAAATCGCTATAGATTTGTCAGGTTAGGATCTACTAGATCTGACAATCTGTTTTCCTTGACATGAATGGTTGATGTTTACCAAGCTGTTATACCTCACAGGTGTAGCCTCTACTAAACAGATCATGTTTGTTCACTTATTACCTTGCGATGTCCAAACACTATTGAAAGGCACCAAGGTCTGTAACTTTGAAAATTACCTCGTCAACAATGGCGGTAGGAAAAACACCAATTTTGATTCTTGGCCATAATTGATGTTATCAGCTCCCTAAAGACTGATATCATTTGCCAGTGTGGGGATCACAATAGCGTGATAACAAGCCTGATCTATCCCCTTTGTCCACCTGTAATGATGAGCACATTCTTCGAGAAACACGACATAGAATATTCGGCATACCCCGAATTCTTAAGTGCCTTTTGTTGCTTGGATGATTAGGCGGCCCGACCGCCTTTCTACGAAAATATAAACCAACCGAGTCAACAACACGTATGTAGACGTAGACGAGAATGCGTGTCGGCGCAATTGAAGTGTCTGTCTTTATGACGACAAAGATTTGCAGAGTCTTGCTGACGGAATAACGGGACAACCTCTGACAGAAGCCTCTGTTTGCGGGCCGACTATATGGTGGCTCTTATCTCCACAAAGTAACCAGAACTTGGAGGGGTGTGCCATTGAGCTAAAATGCTACACTAACTGCGGTGAGTTTGTTAATGATGTTTTGGGGCCAGAAAAGAATGCTATTTGATGGTGGTTGGAATTTGTTGAAAGAGGATTAAAAGAACGATATCCTCCATTTTTTGTTGTTGATAGACTTCTTTATTGAAAGTCAGTTTCAAAGACTAGTTAGAGGTTTCTTCATGAAAGCTTTGGCTCTAATCTTGAAAAAATACTTCAATTCATTGCCAAAGAAAATTCAAAGTTGGTGACAGGTTTTTTAAATCTTATCAATAACAGCACTGCTTAATTTCATTAGGTTTTTGTTCCATGGTGTTTTTGAGATTGATAATTATGTTGGTATTCTGTACCTGTTTTGTAAAAAATGAACAATCTTTTTCTTTTATTGCCAAACATGACATTTCTTCTTTAGGAGATCGTGTGTCTCCTACAGCTTGATTCAATTCTGATCGGTAAAATATTTTCTGCATGTATTTACATAAACAGCAATAAGTTTATGATTTTTTGCTGTTCTATTGCGAGAGAAATTTGATATCATGTTTGTAAAAACAGTTTGCTACTGATTTCATTTTACAGAATAAAATCCAAGTCTTTTCTTCCATCATCAATCCTCTTACTAGTTGTGAAAAATGTATTGTCAAATGTACAGTATATTTTGCAACTACTCAAAAGCCTTACACAGATTCTAAGAGCTTAGCAGCAGATCTGAATTCTAATGCTATAAAAGTGACTGTGCCAATGATGTTTGTATATTCTTTATCTCATATAAAAGTCAAAACTTGAAAGTTATATTGCCCATACCTTGTGTAGATCAGTAATTGTAGATGTTCATCGAGAGATTATGTGTCCAAACACACTTCTTTAATTGATTCAGTTTGCTCATGATTCCTGGTTTATAACAACTTATCAAAGGTTCCTGCTCGTTCATGTCAATTTCACTCCATTTTCCACGTAACCCGATTACATGATTTTGCTCCTGCTGCGACAACTGACGTCGAATTCTTGCGACAAGTGACATGAATATGAAAGGAGAACCTCACCGGTAATCCATCGAAATAGCTGCTTAGAGAGTGTCTCCAGGGGACGAAAAGACGCTCGATGATGATGGTGGCAGTAAATGACAGTGATGGTTATGATGATGTTGATATGATAGAT
>JZLH01S0152077.1:56034-70537 GCA_001188425.1 Eucidaris tribuloides
AAGAATTTACTTCAATTTTAGTCAATGTTGCGTGATTTGCATATTTTTTATACAAGTTTGATGCTTTAAAATCATTTAAAGAAATAATCGTGATGATAATGAGATGATTATGATGAAGATGATGATGATGATGATAGTGATGATGGTGATGTTGATGATGATGATGATGATGTTGATGATGATGTGTGTATGATGTATACGTGTACATATACATGATTCGATCCAACTACAGGTATAGCTCTAAATTAGTATACCATTTTATTACCGGTATTTGGATCAGTCCTTATTTGTTGTAATTAACTAGTTCACATGTATCTATTAGAATATCTCTCCTGGACTGTACAGTTTTTCTTTCCAATCGATAAGAGGGAAAGGGGAGGGACAGTTAAGTAGAAATAAGCAGGAAATCTGCTTCAAGGAGGTTCAATATCGACTCCGTATCTTTAGAAATGCCCCAAGTAATGTCTGAAACGGGTTGGAGGATGCTGAAACTTTGCCACAGGTATACATCCTGCCTCATCTCCCCACTCTAGTCTTTCACCATTTACCCTCAGTCTCTCCCATCAATAAATCATGGTATAATGTTCCCAATAACTAGGTCTGTATTCCCCTGGGCGGAGGGGATAGTGTGCGAGAGGATTTTTCTCCTCCCGGCGTCATCGTTTTTCTATTTTCTCGTCCCGACAACACATCAATACATCACCGGGCTCGCCCTGTTATCACATGGCAGTGTAATGGCCCACAATCTCTAGATGAGCCGATAAAATCATGTTTCACAACACCATCTCGCTGGACGATTTTCCCGCGGATTGACGTAAAATGTCGTGACTTATTTTCGACGAGGAGGAGATATGACAACATGCCCTTTTGTTTTTATTATCTGGCATTACTGCAAATTGCCTTGTCTGCGAGGTTTTTGTTTTTATATCAGATTTGGAGATGTTGCGCGTAACAAGGATTTACATGCTGAATTGAGTAAATACCATGAAAAATATGGGTATGGCAAATATTTGTTCAAAATAACTAACAACCTCATTTCTTACCGAAACAGATTGCATATTCAAAGCAATTTGAGTCGTCTGAAATGTCCTGTGCTTCGGTTTATGTAATGTTCAATATTTCTGCAGATTTGATTTCACTTTTTTTCGGATTTACATTTCGTGAAATTTGATCTTGGGAGTGGTCTTGCTTACATGTGGGGGTTCCAGCTCCTTAGGGCATACATCTTGTAGATGTTGAGGCCCATAGAGATGGTACTAACTTGATATCTTGAGTAGATTGCACTGTCAAACTTACTGGTTCAGAAATGGTTTGGAGATGAAGAACTGTTTGACACTTATTGGCTTATTTGATAAAGTTTTTGTTGTATTTCTTTATTTATGGGTGGTAGTGGCTAATGGTTAGCTCATACAGACTTCTGTCAAGGGGATTTCAATGTATTGAAAACTTGCAACAAAATTGTGATTTATGACTTGTAATGTACAACATGTTGACACCAAGTTCCATATCCTCAGCAGTGTTCGAGGACTCGAGGCCGACTTTGCCAGTCCTTGGCCTCGGCCTCGGCCTCGTAATGCCGTGACTCGGACTCGGCCTCGGCGCTTCGGGTCGAGGCCGCAAGATTTTATTGAATCTGTTGAATCCAATAATAAACCCGATCTCATTTGTTTGGCATGCATTTTGAAGTATTTCCAACTAATATGCCATAAAGAATTATGGAAATACTAATATAACTTGAAGGTAAGAAAATTCACCACTGATTACTTCAATCTACCCAGTCGATGTTTCTCTAGAGCACATGTCAGATAGAAAAAGGTTTAGCTGCGGCGGCTTCTGAGCGGTCTTGAAACCTCCGATGTCCCCTTCAGATAGCACAGAATTCGCGTAGCAGCCTCGCCTTTTCGCCGTCTTAAACCATTCACACAGCAACCAAAAAAGGTGGAGTCACTACTCACTCTCGCGAGACCGGAACAGGAAGTGCATATTTATACGCGCGATTTTCTTTTGTTTTTCGACGCAGATTTTGTGTGAACTTTGCATGCATCACTGCCAACGCGAGTAGCAGAGACGGCTTAACTCATTCAGACAGAAGGTGAAGCGTATCAGTACTCCTTTTCGCCGGCTCTGAAACACCTCGGAGGTGTTTCAGAGCGGGCAAACTTAATACTCCTTTTCGCCGGGTTAACCATTCAGACAGAAAGTGGAGGAGTAGCAGAGCCGCTCAGAGCCGCGAATTTGGGCTTGTCTGAAGGGGGTTATGTCGCTGTTTCTAATGCAACAAGGCGGCACTGTGAAAGTTGATGCCTGTCATTTTACAAATATTCTGCAACATAGATAGTTATCAAAGATTGTTTGCTTCAAACGAAGTCAGCAAAGCTTTTGCTTTACTTTTTTGAATTTTTTTTTCAAATTGATAAATTTCAGTAATTGGTTGATTTGAATGAATGGTTGAATGTTGAATGATTGTGTGTAATTGATTGTAGGATTTCAAAATACATGTAATTTTTAAAAGGTTAAAATTATGCCCTAAAATTTTACATTATTTCGTAAGTTGGTGACTCGGATTCGGCCTCGGCCTCGGACAATAGTGACTCGGACTCGGACTCGGCCACAGACAATAGTGACTCGGACTCGGACTCGGCCTCGGAAGGTGGTGACTCGGACTCAGTCTTGGCCTCGGAAGGTCTTGACTCGACTACAACACTGATCCTCAGAGCTCAAAATAATGAAATGCTCCCTCTGCCCCCAGAACGGTGGCGTGTGACCAGGGCCAGTACCGGTGCTTCTACTCCCGATCATGCTGTCTCGATTCCTGCTGCAAAACACCATTACTATACGACTTTCCTTTTGATGGAAACAAGAGGGCGCTAGATAACGTGGTACCCCTGGGTACCGCATGGTGCATCGTATGTTGTTAGAACAATACTGTGAATCATCCATCACCTTCATCTAAAATAGTTTCTGATGTTCTGTCCCTTTTGTGTTTTCATCTTCTGCAGAAAAATCTGCCTGCATTGCAAGTGTCCGCGTGAGGACCACTGCGTGATGGCGGGAGATCAGGAGAAGACGGTGAGCAAGATGATGACGGACTTCCAGAGAGGTGCGGTTCTCAGATGACGACAGCGGCTGCGTCTTGGAGGAGTACACCTGGATACCACCAGGTCTCAAACCTGACCAGGTAATGATGGTGATGGTAGTAGTGGTAGTGGTGGTAGTAGTAGTGGTGGTGGTAGTAGTTGTACTAGCAGTGGTAGATGTAGTGGTGGTGGTAGAAGTAATAGTAATAGTGGTAATAGTAGTTTTAGAATTGGAATAGTAGTAGTAGTAGTAGTAATTGTAGTACATGTAGTAGTAATAGTGGTAATAATTAAAGACACTATATAACACTGTGGAAGACCAGTTTAAAAAATTGTTGAACTTTGCTATCTGACATATCTGACAGTGTTTGAATGGACAAAAAAAAACACACCCTAGAACACAAAAGTTTGGACAGTTATGCTGTCACTAGTACAATATGTGCAGATACAAATTGGCACATTAATTTTATATCGGGCGATAGGAAATTCTGCAACACAGCAGTCTATGGAGAAAAGCTGGAATGGTCTCTCAATGATTTTCACTCTTTTAAAGCACTTAATGATTGTTTTACACTGCAATTTTTTTCAGGGCTTCATTTTTAGACTGTATCAAAGACACTAGTACTTGGGGAATCATGTAGCTCAGATTTTTTAAACTGGAAACATTGTTAATAGTGATGATAATGATAATAGTGATAGTAGTAGTAGTAATAGTGGTAGTAGTAGTAGAATTGGAATAATAGTAGTGGTGATAGTGGTAGCAGTGATAGTAGTAGTAATAGTAGTATTAGTATTAGTAGTAGTAGTATTATTAGTAGTAATAGTAGTAGTTGTTGTAGAAGTAGAAGTGGTTGTAGTAGTAGGAGGAGGTAAAAAAGGAGGACTGATAATAGTAATAATAATGACAGTATAGTTTGTGGTAGTCGTAGTAGTAGTAGTACTACTACTACTACTACTACTACTACTACTACTACTACTACTACTACTACTCTTGGCACTTCCAACTAAACCCCCCCCCCAAAAAAAAAACGAGAGAGTTTCTTCAATGTACATGCTACTAATGCATCTTGCTATCATTACATAAGTCGGCATCTACTGCGGATAATGTATGATAATACTCATCTCTACTTTGTTTAAGTTTATCAGTACTACAAATATAAACAACTTGATGGAATGCAAGTTTGTGAAGTAACAGTCTGTTTCAGTGTGGAGATAACTAATGATATCATAGGACATATTTCCCCCCCCCCCTCTCCACGTTACGATGTAGATAACATAAGGAAGATGGGATGTATCGGGCTTGTTACCTACAATGTATCACTGATGCATGTTGCACTAGAATGAGCACTTCACCAATTATGAATTTAAAACAGTGTGACAGAAATGTAATTGCATTATATATTTCATTTTACATATCAGATGGACAGCCCCTGATAATTCAATTATACAGTTTGAAAATTCCACATTTGACTTAATTGAATCATCCCCTGCCCCCCCCCCAAAAAAAAAGAAAGAAATATAAATGAAAATGGAATGAAGAATATTTGACAAACAGTCTGCTAATGTACAGTCAAAGCCATTCCTACTCCTTCATCACTCTGAAAACAATTTCCGTTATTTGTCAGTCATGCAAATAGGTAATCAATGGAACAAAGGTACTCCGTCGGTAGATGGTTCATTACACAATGTGCAATTGAAATTGTTCCATGTTCCGTAGTAGATCATCCCAGAAACTTAAATGTTTATGTTCGCCATCTGCGTCTGCTGGCCCTGATGCAAAAATATGTGATTTACGAGCAACATCTTGTATCATATTTCATTAGTTATCTTTTAGACACGAGAAACGACATGGCCGGCTTGAACACTATGTTTACAGCACTCAGCATGTGACTTGCATTTGGTACAGTACCACAGTGCAGTACCAGAAATGTCTCGTCAACCTCTCTAAACCCGTTGTCTCCCAGATTTGAAAATTCCCATAGGGTAATACATGATACATCTAGTTCTTGTAGCCAATGGGGTAATATGCTATAAGGTGCACATTCTCATGTTTGTAGGTGTTTTGTTGTCAATCTGGGTTTGGCTGTGTGGATACGGCCACAAATATGCCGGGAATCCCAAGAGGTTGACCGAAGGGGCATGGGGATTGTAGATTACTGAAATCAACGATGAAAGAAGCAGATCTGAATCATTGTTGGTAAAAAAAAGTACCCAGTGGGGAATGGAATAGAAAATGTGTTGTGATGTTTGCTACACAGAAGGAGGGGGGGGGGGGATTGTGAAATGAATTGATTGACTGTAAGATTTTTTACTCTTTGTGTTTTTGCATATGCCAGGGCATTAAAGGCCGAGATTCTTTCTTTTTTTCTCTTTTTGCACACTAAACCATTTTTGCTCAGATTTGATTCAAATGAAGATAGGTACAAAAAGATGTAACTGTCTTGAGAAAGTAATTCTTCAGGGGAAAATTGAAGGCTCAAGAAGACCAGGACGACCAAAAGCTAGGTGGATTGACAGAATCAAATCCCTTGTTGGCAAAGCCCTATCAACTGTTTATCAACTCGCTGCTAACCGTAAAAAGTGGAGATCAATTACGGAAGTCACGAACTGTCAGCCATGACAGAAACATAACCAAGCAACAAGCAAATCATAAAAATGCAGTGTTCAAAATTTGGGCTTCATAGTATGTTGTAGAGTTTTTGAAATATAAATGATGAATTACATGAAATTGGGCCATTGCTTAAGTTCTTCATGTTCTTTTTTTGTAAATGTAGGCTAGGGTTCAGACACTGTGTGTGTCTTTCATCTACAAGACAATAAACCCTCACCTTTATCCCTTTTTTTGGCTGCTTCTCCCGTGCCACAGGTCCATCGGTATTTCTGCAGCCTGCCTGACGACAAGGTCCCGTACGTGAACAGCGTGGGGGAGAAGTACCGCATCAAGTCGCTCCTGCAGCAGCTGCCGCCCCACGACAATGAGGTGCGCTACTGCAACGGGCTCAGCGAAGAGGAGAAGAAGGAGTTGAGGCTCTTCAGCGGGCAGAGGAAGCGGGAGGCGTTGGGGCGGGGCACGGCCAGACCCATACCCATCACGCTGTCGGCCAGCATCTGTTATCAGGTAGGGATCCACGCTTTTTGCGAGCAAGTCATCTTTATTTTCGGGGAAGCACAGAGGATCTCTCGACACATCCAGTCGAAATTGTTGCAGCTTAATAAAAAGCGGCTGACAAACAAAATGATCATAGTGGAGTTCTGAATCAGCTTTAAAATACACAGGAACTCTGGACAGGTTTGCCCCCGAAATGTCAACGAACCCCCAGAAGTTGCCAAAGAGCCCCTGTAAATTTTCAATTTTTTATTGCAAAAAAGTTTTACTGGAAAAAAAACTACAGTTATTAAAAAAAGAAAATCCAATTCTCAATAACGACAATTCATCATTTACCTGAATTTAGCAGTAGAGGGCGTGCTGTCCAAGAGAATTTGGGCCCCCGATAACTTCCGATTTTATATACATTAACACAGGTTGAGAATTGAAAAGTCCCGTATAAATGACTGGTTTGAATTTGTGGCGAATACCCAACGAATTTTGATGCTACCTGTAAAGGTCACATGAAATCATAATGCAAATTTGTGACACTCTGGCCTTATGTAGTAAAATCATGAATTTGGCAGACGTCCCTGTGTATTGTCTATAGAAGCTGGAAATAAGTTGGTCACACAAGTCGAACCACCGTGAAAACTATGCATGCGCACACTGACGAAAGTGCCCTCTATTCCTGACCGCCATATAATTGCCGATAGCGAGAATTGTAAAATTACTGGTAAAATTACACTTAACAGAGTTTTTGTATTTTACCAGAGATATTTCTAGCTAACCCTAACAGAGATATTTCTCTTGTAACAGTTTCATGCAATAGGACCCTAAAATGCACTGACACAGGAAAACAAGCCCCCATAGACAAGATTTTGAATTTTTACCTTCTACAAATTTACGTGGGTAAAACTTGAAAAAAAAAAAACAGCTAAAAAAACTCAAAACCATCATCACAAAGCACTTTAATTCCTGCTTGGTGAACAATCTGTGTACAGCTCATGTTAGTTTCTACTGTTCAACCTTCTGGTATATGACCAGATCCTATCCCGCAAGTTCGTCATTCTGTCTGTGCCCTACAGACCACACTGAACATAAATCCCGACTGTGCTTTCATTTAGACAGCTAGACAATCTCGGATCTGCTGTCCAAACACTCCCTGAGTTTCAGGTGTCTGTGTCCGACACATTCTTCGCATACCACATGACTCGGCCACGACTTGACTACCAGTGCAGACACACCCCTCCAGGCAGTGCAACCATGTCAATGGGATGTAACAAACAGTCTGTTGATTTGAAATCGTCTGCAGTAATCATCAGAGACGTAAAATTCATTTTAATTTCTTATGATGTTGATTGAAAAGGCATCATATCCATGATGTCCTCTATACCAAGCCCAATTCTGATAACACTCATTTAACATTATTAAAGTCCCATTAAAAAAAATTCAAATTTTGTTTGTCTGACCTACATGATAAGTGTTTGAATGGACAAATAAACACTATAGAACACAAAATTTAGATAGTTATGATTTCACTAGCAAAATATGTCAAGATAAAATCGGCACATGAATTCATGTCCTGTGGACAAAAATTTGCTAATGCAACAGTATATAGGAGAAAACTGGAATGGTTGTCCAGTGACTTTCATTTTCTTAAAGCACTTAATGATTTTTTTTTCGAACTGCAAAATTTTTTCAGGCCTTCTTTTGTAGACGTTATCAGAGACACTAATAGCACAAAGGATCATGTAGCACATATTTTTTAAAACAAGAAACGTTGTTAAAAGATGTCTTTAACTGTGGGTTGCATGATGTTTCAAGTTCGATGAACAGACTGTACCTTTTACCAATTTTGAAACTGCTCGGGTTTTGTAGTTAAGGTAGAATTTTTGTAATAAAATGGCCAACACTAACCACCAGTTTGGGCAATCAGTGGGGGGCAATGAGTCATCGATCTAGGCTTATTAAAGCACTCCCGGCCAGACCATGTGAAGAGTCTGGAAGATCAATTTTACTTCCATGAACATTAAGAGGATCTGGGAGGATAAAGCCTACAGTCGCTGCATAAAATGTTGCCCTAGGCCTATGGCACACGTATACGTGTGTGCAAGTGAAACGAGACTGAAATTCATGTCCATGTGTGCAAGTGAATCAAAGGGTTTAGTCTCAATTTGTGGCCTATAAATATGAGACTCAATAAAGTCGTGCATTGAAATATAGCAGGAATTCATAAATGGTCCATTCAAAGGGACCTTGGTTTAACATGTCTATTGTTGTTCCAAGGAATATGGCTAGGGAATAAATTTCTTGTTGCACAACATCCTACAAAATTGTTGTTTAAGTATGTGTGATAAAAAAAGAGTTTTGAAATACTGTCTACTGCACTTGTTATTATGATTGACATGAAGGGAATTCACATATTTTTACTGTATACATTTAACAATTTGGGTGCTGGGTTGTTTGGACTTATGTGTATAACCTTACAAAAATGTATGCTTTTCTATAAAAATCCAAGTGCTGTCAAGACAAGACATTTTAACTGTTCCAGTTGGTTCAATGTGTCTTCATTTTAAGATAAATATCATTGGTAGGAACTTCAGTGACGTTTGTCATTCGAATTAAGAAGTATGAAACTGATTGTCTTTTCCGTGCACCGGTTGGCCGATATCACCCAAAGTGTTAATATTTTGTGGTTTTATCTTTGCAAAATTTCATGACTAAACACAAAAATTGACATTTCTTAATATATCTATACAAAGTGAATGAAAACGCAATAAAATCATGAAAATAAATTCCCACAAATTTCCCGTCTTGGAGCAAAATTGTGATATATCACATATGAGAAATATATGGTGTATACAGTATCCGGGTCACCATAACTCAATCAACTCAATCAAAATTCTCCCATATTTTCTTCTTTTGCAGTGTGGTGGTGCTATTGGAGCTGGCGACATCGCTGTCTTTGCGTCGCGTGCGGGTCACAACGTCTCATGGCATCCTGGCTGCTTCATCTGCATCGTGTGCAAGGAGCTTCTTGTTGATCTCATCTACTTCTACCGGGAGGGGAAGGTGTACTGCGGTCGGCACCATGCAGAGTCCCTCAAGCCTAGATGTGCAGCCTGTGACGAGGTGAGCCTGGGGAGGGTATGATAGACTAAAGGTCTGATGGACCAGGGGTCCGATTGACAGAGGGTCCGATAGATGGAGGGTCCGACAGATGGGGGGTTTAATGCACGGAGGGTCCAATGGATGGAGGGTCCAATAGACTGTAGCCTTTGACAAGGCCCTCTTGCTGATATGGGCGAGCGAAGCGAGCCCAGCCGAATGCGACAGCGTGAGGGCCTTTTGAGATCTGCCTTGCATCCGAGAGGTCATTATTATTCATGACCACAAGAACGACCAATCTCTGTTTGAATCAACCAATGAAACTGCGCGCTGTGCTCCTCTGTATTGGCTTTGTCAACTATCCGGTGGGTTGAAAGAAATTCCATCAGTGCTAGTAACTACAAAACGTACCATCAAACACCAAAAAGTACACGTTCTTGTTTGAACAGAGTAGTTGAATCATTGTTTGGTTACATTTTGTTTTTATAAGGTCCAATTTGGCGTCCAAAAATCTACATGTAGGAATCATTTTACCTAATGAAATAGTGAATGCTTCCAGATCGTTTCATGTTACAGCTACAGTCTGTGCGAATATGGTCCCAGTACAATTGCATATTCAACGTAGGATCAAGTAGACAGACACGCTGATTGGTTGATTTTTGCTACCAAAATTGGGTAGCAAAATAAGGTAATTCAAAGGTCTAACATACGATTGCGAAAGAGATCTCAAAAGGCCCTCGCACTGGGTGCTTGGTTGGTTTCGCTTCGCTCACCCGTAATACAGCGAGAGGGCCTTGTCAAAATGATAAATAGACTGAGGGTCCAATAGACAAAAGGTCTGATAGACGAAATAGACTGAATTTTCCCTCATCATGAAAATCGAAGTTAGATATTTTATCTTACTAATTATTTTAATGAATATTTTTTGTGTGTGGTGCCTGTACTAGAAAATATTTTGCTGATTTCTGTTTGAAATCTTCTGTAGTGATTGAAACTTGAATATTAGCACTCTGCCAATATTTTTTGGACTAAAGCTTTACAGATAGTCTGCTGAAGTTATTAGGACTAATAGGTGAAGAGTAGGGAAAAATAATGATAATTTTATCATATTCCTTCAGCTAATTTCGTAAACAACAACAACAACAACAACAAAATCAGTCTTAGATATGATTTGTAAAAGTGGCCAAGTTTCCATTTTGTAAAGTACAGTTTCAATGGGTAACTCTGGTCTTAAAGCTTAAAAAAAAATGCCCTGATAACAGATGCTCTAAATAAAGGCAGTTGTAGAGTAACTTGTATAACTACAATTAGCACTACATGCATTTAGCTAAATTTGTGGGCTTTTTACAACAGGTTTTGCTTTTATTTTACTTTGCTCCCACTTGTTTCAATAGGTATTTCATTTGCGACAAAAATTCTGTTTTCCATTTTTGGTTTAAATTGTGCTGCAAATTTTTTGTGATATGGAAATATACCTCCTTTGTGAATAAATATAGATGGGATGTGGAATAAAATAGAATACTGTAAAATACTGTGAAAGAGAGTGCACGGTATATTAAATGTAAGCAAGAAAATGACAGTGTAGTAAAATGTACTTAACAATTTTTATATTTGTGGATCCTTCTTTTTTTTCTGTAGATCATCTTCGCAGATGAATGCACGGAAGCCGAAGGTCGCAGCTGGCACATGAAGCATTTCTGCTGCTTTGAATGCGACGCGCAACTCGGCGGTCAGCGTTATATCATGCGAGAGGGGCGTCCTTACTGCTGCCACTGCTTCGAGAGTCTGTTTGCCGAATACTGCGACGCGTGCGGCGAGGCCATCGGCGTCGATCAGGGGCAGATGTCGCACGAGGGTCAGCACTGGCACGCCACGGAGAAGTGTTTCTCGTGTTGCACCTGTCATCGGTCGTTACTGGGACGACCCTTCTTGCCAAAACACGGACTGATATACTGTAGCAGCACTTGTAGCCGGGGGGAGCTCCCCGGGAAAGACGGTAAACAGACGTTACACGTTGCGCAAGATAGTGTGAAGGATAACGAGAGTAGAAGTCGTAAGCCTATTTACATGGATGTCTTGAATCTGGACAATTTGAGCGTTGTGGCGTCTGAGGACGGTAGAGAGAGATCGCTGAAGAGAAATAAGAACATGTCGCGGCATTCGCTGCCGGATTTGAGGAATAGTTCGTCTAGCTATGATAGACGGAGGAGCGCCATGCAAGCGGGGAGAAAAGCGAATAGTTCGTCGTCGCAGAATTTGTCAGTGCAGCAGAGAGGTCAAAGGCCAGAGCACAAGAGACAACAGCCTCCGCCCCTCCCTCCCCCTCATCACTCGCAGGTTGATTCCAGAATGCAGGGGGGCGGGGCCGACTTTAGGACTGCTACAAACACGGTGGGAGGTTCGCGGTCGAATCAAGCCACCACGATAAGCACGCCCCAGCACAAGAAATATCCGCAGCCACAAACGGCTTATAACGGACACGCACCGAACGGACAGCGAAATGACGGAGTTAGACCCGATGGCCATAGGCATCCAAACCAACAACATGGTCAACATTGGCAGAATGGTCAGAACTACGACAGGTATGAAAGAACTGACAGTCGTCGTCATGACGCGCAGGGCTACGAAGAACACAATTACGAGGAGTTGTACAGGAATAATCGTCTCCGCAGCGAAAGTTGCCACGATAAATTATCTGACAACTACCAGCAGATCGATTCGGTCTCTCACCGGAGTCACATGCAGAGGAGAGCGTCCATTAAATCCGAGGGTGGTGAGCGCTACAGCCCGCAGAGACGGCGCCAGGACCACGCATCACGATCGGCGACGCATTTCGATCGTCAGGCAGACGCGTATCACTCGGAACGCATGAGGGATGGCCAGTCAGGCCCCCAGAGGATGACCAGAACTGTTTCGTCTCAGATGAGGTTAGAGAATCAGGTCGTGGATCAGTTTATGTATCGACACCGAAACGACCGAGATTATTACTATTCATCGTCGTCCTCTGATGACGATGATGACGATTACTTCGTCAGCTCGCGCCACTCCTACATCCAAGCGGGCCCCAAGATCAGATATGTGGAGAGGGGTCCCCCCAGGGTGCAGATCAACACACTGCCGACAGTCCTTCACAAGGACAGTAAAAAGAAGTCTAAAAAGTCTAAAAAGAAGGGGAATTGTGCCGTGTCGTAAATGCCAAACTACTCAAGCTGGGAAGTGTACTAATCTTTGAAACTACGCGATGATGCACATTTTACCCTCATCAGCTAGAGTATGTTGTAATAGATATGAATAAATGCTGCTGGAATTGTATTCGTTATTCAGCATTGTGTATTCTGTCTCTACGCAAATGAAGATGATAATTAATGAAAGTAAAACCGAAAACACTAAATGGATTTTTCCTACAAATAAACTATACTAAACTAAACTATATATGTATCTCAAATGAACCTTGAATATTTGTCGAGGCTATAGTAGTACCCCCTCCCCTTCCATGTTATGATCCCCCTGGGTAGTGAAATTTTCTTGTGCATTCAAATGATGAACATTACCAAATTGTAGACAACACTGTAAGTCATATCCCTGCCCACCCCCCCCCCCTTTCTTCCAAACCAACTCATTCCGAATTTTCTTCCTTTTGGAGAGAAAAAATTGAATGTACAAGAAATCAAGGAGCCCAAATATATTAATGAACCATAATTATGCTTCACTTACCTCCCCATTCCATACCTTTGTAGTCCCATTTTGATGTGCATTGTCTCCATTCTAATTTTATGCATAAAAACAAATCACTACAATTTCACATTTTAATTGTTAACAAACAATGTAAATTAAGAACATTACATATAACAGAAAGGAAACAACATTTTAGAAACACTTAATGTGTGTTTTAGAATGAGGTGATGCTACTCAAGTGTTTTTTTGCATCATTTGTGAGTTTTAAAGGCAGGGAATATCATTTGCACCCCTTCCGCAACACAGCAAAACATCACTCATGCCCTTTGGCTATTAATTAATGACATGTCTTTGAAATCTGAAGATCATTGATTACGTAGAATTTGAAAAATGTTCAAAAAACAATTGCCATTTAGTGTAAGTTATTATAATTCCACTAAAACTGAGTTTCTAGCTCCTATACGTTGATAAAAGTTCTTAGATTTTTTTTCTTCTATTTACCAGTGTGTTTACACAATGTTAATTTTAAAGCATGCAAAATAGAAGCCCTGCCTTCACATCATTGACAAATAATAGTTTGCAACAAAAAACAAAAACAAATCAAACTGGAAGTAAGATTACTATTATATGAATGAAATGAACAAGATGGCAGTGTTTTGTAGTGAGAATGAATAAAGAAGTTCATTATTTGCTGAACTTTGAATATTGGTAATGTGACACAGCTTTGTGTGTCAAAATGTGACATATTTAGGAGAGTGCTCAACAAGAAGGGGGGGGGGGGGTGGGCTGTTCTGAAAATGTGATAAAGGGATGATATATTTGGTGACAGAGGCTTTCCAGATTGAAATCCCTGATTTGGAACTTATGAAAATTAGCTTCCCACTGTAGAATATTTTATTTCAGAAAAGCAAAGTACATATAGCTTTTATCTAAAGTTGAGATACACTGTACAAGGTTTTGTCACCTAAGTGACAACATGTATTCCACATAAGTTACTTGTAGTTTGATCCCTCCCAACAGGGTATGCCTTTATTTCTATTTATTGTAAATAAATGGGATCAAGTTTTATGATCTGCCATACTTCATGCACTTTACCACCTGATCCCCAGCAAGACATTAGATTCAAGGCTTGCTCTGTGTGCTTCACGTACATGCACTTACTCCAAGCTCACTCTTGCTCTGTGTAGAATGCATGATTTAAAGGGAGGAGGAGCCAGCAACTAACAGGCATAAGTTAAGAAAAAAAATGACATTGTGAGTATTGTGACAATTATGGTACATGGTGATAAAGACAGCCTAAATAAGAGGAAATGTGTGATACTCACCCTCAGCAAGGCCCTGTAAATTAGTTAATTTGTGTTTATTTCACGTCTTTGCAAGTTTTGTCCCGGGACGAAACTTGCAGAAACAGCTATAGGGGGAGGAGCTTATCGATTCAAACAGTGCATACATTACCACGGCGCGACTAACACACGTCGGGTGTCATGCATTGGTCACGCATGATCACCTCCACACCAGTGCGTGTGCGATTTGATTGGTTGGCAAGAACTCAAAT
>JZLH01S0152077.1:80323-96297 GCA_001188425.1 Eucidaris tribuloides
TAAAAACATTTCATCAACATTTCTGATCCTTTTTTCCATGCTGTCTATGGCCACAGCAAACACATTTCCAAACACAATTGACTGTTAATGTTTATTATCTGTAGTACACCAAACAAAATAGATGTTCTGGTAGTTGTTCACTCTCTGTCCTCAAAACAACAAAGTAACATCTTCCAACCTATTTTGCGGTCCGAATTTTTGATCCAAATTTAACTTCAATAACCACGTAATATAATGGTTTCTGCGATTCTACATTCTACAACTGTTGCTAACATTTGAGTTTTTGATCAGTCGTCAAATAACATTTCAGTACCAAGTACACACACTGTAATAAACTATGAAACGCATCCAATTCCATTTCAAATACCCAAGTGAAACTGAGTAATGCCTTCACAAACAGAACTTGATTTCCCAAGAACAAGTGTAAGAAGACAAAAAGAACAGATAAAATTTACTGCAAGAATAATACAAATCGTAAATACAATGGAATCATAATTTACATACTGTAAAAATAATGGAATCACTTCTGTTTTGTAGCTGTGCCAAATTTTCCTACTTTACCATTCTAAGCCTATTCATAAATAAAGCCTAGTCTCAAGTCAAGACAACATTTACATATATGCAGGTAGAGCAGTACTGCTCATAAACTCAACCCCTTCACGGTTTTACCCGTCAACAAACAAACTTCCACACATGAATGAAAGTTTGGTGCCAAGTTAAAATCAGTGTTGTAGCCTAGTCCGGACTGGAGTCCAATTTAATGGACTAGGGACTCGGAGCCAAGTCCCTATGTAAAATGAATGGCAAGGCCCTATTTATCTACGGACTCGGACTCGACTCCAACACTGGTTAAAATCAGGGATGGAGTCAAGGCGGACCGTTCGGACTCACGAGGCCTCTGGAAAATATATGTGACTCGGTCCGAGGCCGAGGCCGGCCTCGACTCCATCCCTGGTTAAAATCACATACCACTTGCATGATAACGAACACTGGGTGGAATGTAGATACATACCTGTACAGGTATTTGAGTACAATTCACTTTATATTCAAAAGCCTCTTCAAAATTTGGGGGTTTGGTGTGACCCATCTGGTCCTTGTGATAAGTGACTCGTAGGGTTTCAAAAGCTTGCAAAAATCTTATTACTGGTAATTCCTTTGAGATCTGAAAACAGTAGTATGTACAACAGTTTACTGGAAACAGTGTTATTCCTGAGACCGGCCTCGAGGCCAAATTTCGGGTGGCCTCGGTCTCAGTCTGTGTCACCTGTACGAACCATATGGGAAGGTTGTGTTTTGGGTCAACCTCGGTCTCGAAACTCTGGACTTGAATACAACTGTTTGTTTTCAGATTAATCACACAGCACTGTGATAGCGCTGATACATATCAGCTAGCCAGAAACCGATAATTAATACCCATACATACAAAGTCTGTGGAGTGACACTTGGCATCTCAGGAAAATACTGTATACCCTGTATATTTTGGTCACATCTATTTTCATGATTTTGCTTCAAAACGATGAATTTGTGAGAGTTTATCTTTGCCATTTTATGGCATTTGCATTCACTTTCTACAGGTGTATCGGGAAGTGAAAATGTTCGCGGGTGTTGAGTCGCAAAATTCGTGAAAATAAAACGACTCCAAAATATTCAGCGTATACAGTAGTGGAGATTTTGATGCAAGTGGGCAGGATACGAGTGGTGTGATATCGGATTCCCTGCAGGTATGTAAATGTAAATCCCAGACACGACACGGACGTATTATGGTCTTGTGATTCGCGTCCGATTATCTCAAGAGTTGTTTCTTGCATTTGGTGGAGCAGAAGACGTACTGTTCCTTGGGCAGGAATGACTTGCCAACGAGGGAGGTCTTACAGTTGGAGCAGCGGAAGCAGTCGTCGTCGGCATGCCAGTGGTTGTTGCCGTGACTCAGCCGCGGCACCCCCGCCCCGATCTTCATCCCGCAGCTGGTACACATCTGTACGACGGATGAAACGCATAAACATTTAGAACTTTGAGAATGAAGAAAATTGCCACATGTAACAATGCAATAGCCATGATGTGTCTTGACCTATTTACGTACAATATTTCTAGTAAATTAATTCTGATAATTAGTGGAAAACACCAAGAATTGCTTATCCAAGTTTGGTTACAAACAGGCTAACGGTTGCAAAGTTAAACAACCGTAATAGAATTTTGCAGGTATATTTTAACATTTGACCCCATTTGACTTATGACTTATAAATGTGACCTTTGACCACCGAATCAGATTAAGATTACTGTAAGGCGTCTCCCATCCAAGTTTACAGGCTAATGGTGGCAAAGTTACCAACCCAACTTGAAACTTGCAGGTATATTTCAATATTTGAACTCATTTCACCTTTGATTTCCATACATGGCCTTTGACCCCCAAATAACATTGAGGTTCCTGTAAAGCATCTACCATCCAAGTTTTGTTACAAAAGGCCAAATCAGGGCAGCCACTCAAAATATTCATTTCCCCCTACACTACATCTGTATTTGCTTGTACGGACACCACCTTTCCCCTACACTCATACACAGCCCACTTTTCACCTACTTTCAAAAGTATTTTCCCTTACAAAAATCCACTTTTTCCCTATTAAAGTTACATTTTCCCCTACAAAACAACCTTAGTAAATGCAAGAGATTTATCTTAAAGTCATTGTATAACAATATTTCCAGTTTAAAAAATCTGAGCTACATGATTTTCCATGCTACCAGTGTCTCTGATATGGTCTAAAAAAGAAGCTCTGAAAAAATTGCACTTTAAAATGATCATTAAGTGCTTTAAAAAAGTGAAAATCATTGAGAGACCATTCCAGATTTCCCCCATAGACTGCTGTGTTGCAGAATTTCCTATTAGCTGAGAATAATTAATGTGCCAATATGTATCAGCACATAATGTACTAGTGACAGCATAACTGTCTAAACTTTTCTGTTTTTGGGTGTTTATTCATCCATTCAAACACTGTCAGATGTCAGATAGCAAAGTTCGACAATTTCTTAAATAGGTCTTCCACAGTGTTACATAGCGTCTTTAATTGAGAAAGTTTATATTTACAGTTTCTGTAATTATACAGTGTCCGTGCCAGAGAAGCGACCAAGTAGGACAATGGATGTACCCAAAAAATGTCTACAGATGAATACATACAGGAGTTCTTGAAACCCTTTGAGGATTTCAGAATATTTTTCAAAAATTGTCAGAATAGTTTCAGATACATCAAAACCCCCTACTTCCAACTATGGAAGGTCATTTTTCCTGTACCCCCTATGGCTGGCTAAAATCACCCATTGTACGGGATTTTCCCCTACAAGTGGCAACCTTGGGCCAAATATTCATAAAGTAATTCAAGGTCATACATAAGTTTCCTAAGTTTCTAAAAGCAAGAAATGGTGACAGTTGGTAGGTATGTGACTGATGGGCTATTCAATTACCTTGGCAAATAATTGAGAGTGGCATTCCATGCAGTAGGGATGGTTGTCTTTGGCAACGTATTGTTGGCCACCAAGGGCGGTATCACACTGAAAGCAGCAGAAGTGGTTGACATGCCAATTCCTGTCTTCAGCTTGGGTGTACGACAGAGCAAAGATCAACTAGAAGAGAAGATAAGAATTTAGAGATTGTTAGTGTTTAAAATGTACAGTTTCATCCAGAATGACATCTCTTTTCAACTGTAAAAAAGACATTTTCTATTTAGGACATAAGCATGACCCCCCCCCCCCCACCCAAAAAACATGTTAACTTGGGGTCTTCCTACTCTGAAATTGTAGAGTAATCTGCAATGACAAAAACAATTTTTGATCATATGTGTCATGCACAGTCAAATGCACCCCATCACTAGTACAATAAAAAATGAATATAGGACAAAAACAAACATTGTCACACTTGCCGATTTCCAATAATCAATAATCAATATTGTGGACTTAAGAACTCAAGTACTTAAGTACCTCAGTAAGACAAACAATTTGATATGCAATTTGTCAAATTTGGACGTTGTTTGAAATTTGACCTCATTTGATTTTTGACCAGAAGTGACCCCATATCTCATCAACAAAGCACAAAATACATGATCAATTATATATTTTCTTAATTCTTGTAACTGGTCAAGTAATTTGCGATGCATTTTGGAGAAATTAGACCAAGTTACAAATTTGACCCAGGTTGACCCCTCCCCTGACCCCTACTAGGGAAGGGTCATATCAACAAATTTCTGGGCATGTAACGACTTCAAAACAATCACTAACTTAATTTCTTCAAAATGTGACTTAAGTACTTCTTATTCTACACTCCTCAATTTACGACCATTTTCCTCCCCCCCCCCCATCCTTCATGATTTCACTCCAGAATGCAGAATTTTGTGGAGATTTACAGGTCAAATCAACCTTTGCCCCTCAAATTTGACCCAATTGTAAATTATGGCACATTCCAACATATCTGAACATTATCAAATTAAATCATATATATCTAAATATTCACTGATTGATTGATTGCATTCATAAGCACCACCTCCATGAATTACTAAGGCAATACCCACAGTAAAAAACAAACATTATACAACTAGGATTTCAAATATTGGAACACATAATAAAAGATGAATAAAGATTTCAGAAACTAAGTAATCTACACATTTGTCACAGCATCAGTATGGTACTTGCAGGAGACTATGCACAGTTGTGCCGCAAATTATTGGTCATGAATATTGTATGAAACGTAATACATGAAAACTAAACTTGCCACGGACCAAGCCACGCAGTTGTAATAGTGTTTGATTTGCTCTACTGAACAAGGTTCTGTTCGTCTTATATTTCACGGAGAGATAACGTGCGAGTGATGGCAAGAACGGCCCACGATTATTATTCATGGGATGCGTCGATGAACTATATCAGCGTGCAGCCTACGGGGGGAATATATGATTAGTTTTCACACCTGTAAAGGCACTTGTAGCACACTTGTATTGCTTTTTCTGCTCCTGCATCTATTTTATGGAGTCAGTGACTTTTCCAATGTGTTCACACGAAAGTCAAAACATGATTGCAGTTGTGATTGTAATTACCCATCACTCTAATTATGGATTTTTAGCTATGTGTGTGGAAACCAGAATCATGATTGTTTTCTCATCATGATTCTCCCAAATGACAGCATGTATTCCTCATGTGAAAGACTTGATCTCAATGATCTGTGAAACACAATTCAGGAGGCAGAGCCCTTTGTAACCAATTTTGGTGGAATATTGCCATTTAGAGCAAATGTACATTTGTGTCCAATTTGCAGCCGTGTGATTGGTCTGGTGCCTGGTTAAAGGTAAATGACATGATTGGGGGTAGTCCTCAACTTGGGGTGAAACTACTCTCGAATCAAGTTAACTATGCACGGATTCTCCTGTGAAAATCTTTGAGTCAAACATCGCCTCACTCTAAAATAACTAATGTCATTACCCCTCGTGGTAGGCAAACCTGCTGTGTGGCTCTCTATGGGTCCTATTTTGATCGTGCCCAAATAAAATTAAAATACTAGTATGTTCATGCTTGATTCTCCTTAAATAAACAAATTAGTGACAAATCCTTCCAGCTGGGAGATCCATTCCAGCTAATGTATAGTTGGTATATATTTCAACTCATTTGGTTCTTGAGGCATTTTCAACTGTTCCCAATCATATCACTAACCTTTAATTGGCATTGTATCCACAGTCACACCTCTTCATAACAATTCAAAGGATTAAATCAAGCAAGCCACAGCTGCTTGATCTTCAAAACTTGACCTCACAAAATGGACAAGTTTTTTTTTCAGGGGGATGGCCCCCCCCCTTCCTTGGTAGTGAAAATATAGAAAATGGAGATTTCAGTGGTTTTTTTTTATAATTTTGCCCCCTCTCCTCAAGATATTGTGCCATAGACATACCAAGGCAAAATAGCATCAATTTGCAACATAGATGAATGTTCTCCTGCAAGTGATGACCCTTTTTCTTCTTTTTTTTTTGGGGGGGGGGGTAGGGGGGGCGAGAGGGAGAGGGAAGGAGGAGGGAAAGGGAGGGGGAGGGGGCGTTGTCACATCGATGACCTTTTTCTAGCTTGTTGCATCGATTTGCACCATAGATCAGTGTTCTTTTGGTTCATGATGACCTTTCATCATTGGCTTGTCGCATAATCATCACAGAATTTGCCCCCTCCCCTAAGATTCTCCCACGGCCCCACCCCTGGGATGGGTCATCATGAGTTACCTCATCACAGGCAGCACATCTGGGTTTGAGGGTGTCAGCGTAGTGACGGCCGCAGTAGATCTTGTCTCCCTTGAAGAAGTAGATAAGGTCCACCAGGAGCTCGTTGCACGTGGTGCAGCGGAAGCAGCCCGGATGCCAGCACTTGTTGACGCCCGCCCTCTCTGCGAAGACCGCCACGTCGCCTCCCGTCATGTTCTCCCCGCATTTGACGCATTGCTGGATTAGACATGGAGGAAATAAAACAAGGTAATGAATAAATAGATTAATAATTACATAAATGGAATAAAATAATAACCTAACTACCTAACTAAACACACAAATAAATAAAAGTTATTCTTCAGCTTATTCACAACGTAATATTCACCAATTCCACTATTTACTTAACCACTTCATATTTAAACTTTTGATTTATCTTTCAATTTAAAACATGACCAGATAAAAAAACAATATACCAGGTTTAAGAATATGACCAAATTTAAGATTCTTCTGTAGGGACCTTGTATGGAGTATTTCATCAACCTCTTTCTGATGAATACACATCAATACAAGTTGGAATCCATCTTGCACATTAGTTGTACTGAATGATTGGTCAAGCCTCAGGCAAGCTACTGAGTTACTACAAATAATCTTTGATATAAAAATATGAAATTTGAAAAAATATGAATATTAGTAGAACAGTCTCTTTTACCTACAGCTCAGTTTTAGTGGAATTATTTCAAATTCATTTCATATCGTTTTTCAAATTCTACGTACGGTAATCACCAATCTTCAGATTTCACAGACAAGTGCTTAACATATCCTAAGGGCATGATTGATGTTTTCGTGTGCTGTGGGAAGGATGCAAATGAGATTCATTGCCTTTAAAGGTAAAGTCTGCAAACTGTGCATGTAAATTTTTATCAACCAGCCCTGCCCCCCCCCCAAAAAAAAAAATCTGATGTCAGATCTAAATCTGAAGAATATCATGCTTGATGCAAGACTAATTACTATGTGACACAATCAAATGATGAAGACACTTATATTATATGAAGTGATACAAAATGAATGTACTTCTTCCACACCCTGAACACACCTACATGTCACAAATATTTGGCATACCATTCTTGTCTGTTATTGTTTTCATTACACTAATCCCTGGTTACCCCTTGACTATGGCCATGATAGTACACCTCCCACATCAATGCACTTGTTTGCGGTAAATCCCCATTCTTGTTTGAACGATTCGCTTTGAGCAAACATATGACACACACTTTTGTGTCTCTGCCATGAGAATTGTATTTATTTTTGTGATCTATAGCTTAATTAAAACTCTGTTTATTTCTGACAAATTTCAACAGGTATAATTTACACCAAGATGAGAAATGGCAAAGAATTTAAAGGTAAATAGCATGATTGGTGTTGGTCCTCAACTTGGGCTGAAACTATTCTAGAATCAAGTAATGCAAGGATCATTCTGCTGTGAAAATATTGTGGTCAAACTTAAACTCATTCTAACAGAACTACATGTACTGTCAAAATCTCTTGTAGCAGGCAAATCTGTTGTGTAGCTTTCTGTGGGATTTATTTCTATCGGGCACGACAGAAATAAAATACTGGTATGTTTGTGTTTGATTCTTCCTTATTAAAGACAAATCCTTCCAGCTGGGAGATCCAGTCCAGCTGGTGTATAGGTGGTTATATTTCAGCTCATTTGGTTCTTGAGGCATTTCCCAGTGTTCCCAATCATTTCACTAACCTTTATCACTAAAACCTGTCGATGTTGATTTAAGTGGACTGACTCTACCCTGTCAAGTCAACATCTCTTTCACTTATTGCTTCCTCTTTTAAAATAATGCTCCCATTTTCCCCTTACAACAGGTCTAGCTCAATTTTATCATTTAAAATGTGTGGCAGGAAGAGGTTTTATACAAAGCACTTTGAAGACCTTTGAATTTGATTTCTTCAATCCATCTCTTGCATACCAACTTTGCTTCAATGGGGACTAATGGATAATTCTTGAAAACAACAATTGAAGTTCTGCTTTACTGTAGTGTAGTGGTTATATACCATGGTCAATTATAGCCTGTTTTACAGGCCATATTCATTTTTTTTTCTCCTTGTGCAATCAAACTAGTATGTCTAGTAATAAGACTAGGCACTTTCAGAACTTGCTGCCAGAACACGCGCTGCGCTCGGTCTGGGCCCAAAGGGCCCAGACAGCAGCGAGTAGGGTCTGAGAATCAGACTAGGTCAATTATAGAGAAGTTGCACAGATGAACAATGTGATACCTACAGTATGTGCCACACCAAAGTTGAAAATTACGGTCTCTAGAACTGGCTTGAGCGAAAAAGTAAGGGTTTTCGGAGCTGGGGCTAAGACCTAATAAAGACCTCAAAATGCTATGCTTCGGAACTGCGCAGCGGCAAATTTTCAGCGCGCCGGGCCAAAATCAGAAACAAAACTAAAGAAAAATGCTTTGGAGCGGCCATTTAGGGATACATTGGTATGAGAAACGGCAAATTTGGGGGGTCTCTGGAATTGAAAAAAATAAAAATATTCTGTGGCTGAAACTGGAACTGAAATTTAGGGCTGAAAATAGGGGGTCACAAGTATGGCACATAGGTATCTGACAATAATACTAAGTGCCTCCCCCCCCCCACCCCCAGCACACAGCACATGAAATAAGTTTGCACTATGTAATATACATTACACATTATCACTCAATCATGCACTTCAAACTGGGGGTGTACCCTAAATCTGTATTTACCATAAAGTACCTGTAATTGTTTACTTTCAAGGGTTCAAGGAACTGAATTACAGACATAAGAACATAAATAGATATTTTTATGATTTAACATAAATATTACAGCACTTTACAACATGTGTAATCTTATTGCCCTTTGATAACCTTAGTTGAGCAGGTATTTTAAGCCCATTATAAATGTGGACTTTGAACATTTCATAAATTTGTTGCATAGACTCCTCATTATGCAATAACACTTTACTGGTAAGATAACTTAACAACTAAGACGATCTTCGCCCCTTTATATTGTACGGTTTGTACCCTAAGGCTAATCTCATGTAATTGTGACATCTTTATATCACAATCGGAATGCAGTATGCACAACATGCAATCTGTTAAAATTACAGTTATGAGTAAAATGAATTGGTCTGTGAAAGTTGAACATTTAGTTTTCTGGAGCAGTTCTAAGAAACACCAAACACTGTTAGGTAGATTACTTGACTTTTACTGAATTAAAATAAGTGGAAATAAAAGGTTCATTTAGAGAGATGAATATTTGCGATGGATTAAGCCTTGAAGGCAATTAGGTTCACCCTGACATTAAATTGGTTTTACTAAAAGGAGAACAGTGAGAGAAACATATTAATGAAAGTTAAGCGAAAATCCACCAAAGAATAACAGAGTTATGGAGTTTTAAAGTCTTAAATTTGTGACGTCACATGTGAGCAGCTCCCCATATGTCATGTTATATAATTTCCATAAAAGAGTTGTTTTCTCAGAAATTTGAAAATGATTTTACCTGTGCATTCAATATGTTATCAGAAACATTATTTCACACATGCTTCTATGAAAAAAAAAACCCATTCAATTATCAAGAACCGTTAAAAAAAGGCAATTTATGGAATTTATATTACATGACATATGGGGAGCTGCTCGCATGTGATGTCACAAATTTAAAACTTTGAAACCTCACAACTCTGTTATTCTTTGGCGGATTTTCGCCAAACTTTCATTAATATGTTTCTCTCATTGTTCTGCTTTTATTAAAACCAACTTGATGTTAGGGTGAACCTTGCCTTAAGCTTGGACAACCCAACCTTAATCTTGTAGAATGTAGCTTGCTATTTTTCTATTACAAGCAAAAGCCAGCTATTTATTTTTCCTCTGTGGAAGTTAAGCACGACAAAATCAACATCGCAAAACCAAATTTTCAATTACCACAGCCCACACAAAATTTGCAAATTGGTTAATAATTAATGAAATTGCCGATGCCCCGAGTCAATAAATCTTCTTGCATCATGAAATACAAACACGGGATCTGTTTGACGATTGAATTACATCTTCCCACTCATGGTCTACTGAAAATTTAATGAGCATCATCTTATCAAGCAAGTCAACTTTGTCTTTCACGGAAGTGGGAGGTTAGAAATAATGACGCCATCTCAGTATTGGCAGGCATGAAATGAAGCCTATTCTACCTTGAAATGTTTGTAAACATGACTGTCTACCGGGGCGCGCGCGTGGGATTGATGACCAAATGTAAACGCTAACAATGCGTGATAGCGTGGATGACATCATCCGCCATGACGAGGCATGGTGCTCCTCCTGCCTACTAGAAGCAGCTGGACTTAATGCTGTACAAAACATGTGACTAATTACCTAGCATCAATTGCACATCTCACAGTACACACACTAATAATTGGCTAAAGTTCAGAAGACTAGCTGAGCTAGCTTGCTCCTGTTCTGTTTTAATATTCTTTGTTCTGTATATCTAGTTGTTATTGCAAAATTTGTCATGTTGTTCATCAATCTATGACAGTTATCGCTGACAGTGACACCTACGCTTGCAGTTTTACAGCCCTGGGTTCATTACAATTTGAAAACATCTCTGCATTAATTCAGGCGATAAGGCGTGACAAAACTTTAAGAAATGTCTCCCTGATGTTTTCACTTCTTAGTTCTTTTCTTCTTCATTGTCTCCAGCTACTGTCATCTTCTCTCTTAAGTCCTCCCTTTTCTCTTCCTCCTTGCCTTTTCTTTATCTCCCCCTCTCAGTGTTTTCCTTTCATCTCCTGTCACATCTTTCTCCCCCCACTCCTCTTCTGTCCCTCATAATGATTCTTCTTTCCCCTCAATTTGTCTTTCTATTCATTCGCTTTCAGTCCTCTCTGCTACTTCATCCTTCTCTTTCTAAAATTCCCACTATTAGTTATTCTTCTCATAATGTTTCCTGCCCTCTTACAATCTTTAAAATCATCCTTCCTATTATCTTTCTAGTGCTTCTCTCTGTCTCCTCCTACTTCTTCCTCTAATTCTGTTTGTTCTCCTCATCAGTTGTTACCTCCCTTTCTCTGTTCTTTTTCCTCCTCCTGTCCTCTTCCTAGATATCATCTCATTTTCTTCCTCACCCTTCTCCTCCTCCTTGTATTCATCCATAATCATCTGTTTGTCACAATTTTGGTGTTCTTTCTCCTCCTTCCATCCTTTTCCCAGTTCTCTTCTCAATTTTTTCCTCATCCTTCTTTTTGTCCTTCTGTTGATCAGTAATCATCAGTTTCTCATGATTCTCTCTAATGTTCTCTCTCCTTCCATCCTCTTCCTAGATCTCATCTCACCATTCTTTCTTTCCCTCAATTCATACATCATTTGTTTCTTACAATTCTCTAATCTTCTTTCTCCTCCTCATATTTTCTGTCAATAAATCCTTCTTTATCTCTTTGTCTTTGACATCCTTTGTTTCCCACATTTCCCCTTCTTTTTACCATCCCATTCCTAAGCTTTCCTCTCCTTCTGCTCACCCTTCTTTTTCCCCTTCTCCCCTTGAGTCCTTCACTGTCAATAAAGTTATAGATAATATTACTCAAGTCATACTTATTTTAATTTGTTTCTCCACCCCTACTTACAATGAAAACTAATCCGACATAAACACCGTCACGCAATGAATCAATGCACACTCCGACCTTCTCCACCGCATCACACTAAACTCTTCGTCACAACCGTAAAATGGTGAAAAACCCGCCTCGGAGAGTGAGTCAAACACATTCATGAAGGCGAGGAACATTAATCATGAACGCCCGCGCACACATCACACATCAGTGCCCCGATACATGTCACCTTGAATTTGCATCGTCAATCAGTTTAGTCGGGCAATTATCAAACACTTATCATAATCACTTCATGTTCCGCCTACTACGGTCGCATGATAAACAATCGCGTTAGCTGGAAAAATGATCAAACACGTAAATCAATTTATGTAAATATTATCAGTAACAGAGACCTGAATAAAGCTAAAGCGTGAATTTAGTCCTTCACACATTATTTCCTGTGTATGCACAACCGCGGACAGTCAGTGCTTTATTCACAATTTTGTACATGTATACATGCAAGTACTGTAATTAACACTTATACATGTATCTTTCAAGATATGAGCTGTGTAACACACTCATTGAATTTAATGAATTATGCTTATCCAGTAAAGAGATAAAGTCCTTGAAATCCAGCACTTATGCAATAATTATGTGGGTCATTGACTGCTCATCAGCTGCAGTTTATGGGTGAATAAATGAACAGTCATTTTATTTTATGTGTCAGTGTTCTATTTAATAAGCATTTTGGCATACACTATCTAAATGAATTGATATTCTCTTGAAACCATAATTAAATTCCTCAGAATCTTGTATTACTCCCAGTGACCACTGTTGCGTACTGTTTTGAGCAGCATAAAATTTGATGCGGAATTTTGAAGTTATCTGATATGGTTGTTCTTTCTTGTACGGGTCTAACAATAAGCTTTTATTTCTCACTGGTCAACAATACCAGTAAAATGAAACAACACATTTACATCAACTTCACCACAGTATGATTATTGAGTAACTTTACAATATATTTAAAGTGATAGGCTAACATTGTGGAGCTTCAATTTAAAAAATTGTCAAACTTTGATATCTGAGCTACATAGTAGTGTTCAAATGGACAAATAAACACCCTAGAATACAAAAGTTAGGAAAGTTACACTGCCAATGGCAAGTTATACATGAATAAACAATAAAACTCGGGGCGAGTTTTATTAACCTAGGTGTACACATAGTGAGTCTATGGGAGGAAATGGGCAAGTGAATCTGGTCAACTTACGATTTTCACTTTTTTAAAGCACTAAATAATCATTTTGAAATACAATTTTTTCAGGACTTCATTTTTAGACCTCATCAAAGACACTGGTAGCATGGGGAATCATGCGGCTCAGATATTTTTTTACTGTGGTAAATGTTAGCCAATACCTTTAATGCAAAAAATCCATATAATTAATGATTTACATAAACAAACAAAACATCTGATTTTGTTTTGTTTTGAACTGTGCAGCAATGCACAAGCCCTTTAAGGCCTTTTTCACAATATTTGTGTACATGCTACTTTTCAAAATGGATTAAACGTTTTAGCCATGTGTTACTAGCTAAAATTGGAACAGTAACGGCAAAATAAAAAGTATGTTTTACACATTTATGATGTTGAATTATCTTTAACAGATCCAATGTAATAAAAGTGAGTGTGGAGTCAAAGAATTAATGGTCAACTACGCGAGACACAGCCTCAAGGGTTCTAGCCAGCCAGTACAGCACCCACGTGCAACTCCCCCCCTGAGCCCCAGGGGGCCCTAATTAATGTCACTACCCAGTGATATGATTGACATGCTGTGTGATGCTAACAATGAAATAGCCAACGGGTGTTCGTACCTCGCAACAGTGGCAAAATCCATTTCAATATGGAAAATCTATTCCAATATGTAGAAAACCAAGAGTTTGAATTTAAGATGGTGATGGGTTAGGTTGTTCCCTGCAACTGGAATTTGATTTCTGGAATTTTGCGGGCTGAAATTGACTAGTGAAATTGACACGAGTACATTACAGGTGTCACGTGTAATTTAAGTGATTCATTTGATGGACTTCCTCTTCAGTTTGATTAAATTTCTTTGTTGAATTAAAACGTAGGAAGTGTGGAAAATCTGGTGATGCAATAAGAATAATTTGATTAGGAGCTTTTGTTCTATTTACAAGTAGGTACTTCGGCTCTACGTTGTCACTTGTATCTGTATTGAACAGCTTGTTCCAGTCTTGTGTGGTCAGTTTTGCCTTTGACAAAGTTATTGCTAGGATCATAATGTAAGGCCCTCTCTTATTTACAGTTCTTTTATTCAATTAATAATTATAATGCGTAGTTTGAGAAATTGCACTATTTTATTATCACTATCAATTAGTAATTAGAATGTGCTTATTATATTTTCTAAACACTACCCAAAAAATAAATTCCCCCTTTTTGAAAATTTCATAACTTTTTAACAAAATGGTTTTGAGCAGAATAATTTGGCAGGAGTGTGTCTGCACTCATTGACTAACTTCTGTGTGAAAATGTGATTGATCCGTCAAGTCATGCATGAGTGAGCACGTAATAAAGGCAAATATGTCACTTTTCAAAAGTCACAAGGGTCATTTTGTGGGATTTGTGATGCAGGATTTCGACAAATTCTGTTTTCTGTTGAATGATTAAGCGCTATTTATGTTAATCAGCTATCGTTTAACCCCCTAACAATTCTGTTGGCACTTTTTGCATATTCTCGCTTCAGTGAGCTCAATTGATCAATTTCCATCCATCCTCAATTTTGAAATTGTAAAATCCATTAAGTTTATTGAAAAAAATTGAAATCCGATATTTTTCAGCAAAGTGTATCTTTACACGTTGTATGGACATAAGAGGTTGTAACCATGTCAGGGTTCAGTCAGCACACTTTATTAATAAAGCAAAAAATACCATTATTTACCATTAGTTTGGCATAAGAGATGACTCCTGTGACTTTTGAAAAGTGACATTTTTGCCTTTAATTCATGCTCACTCATGCATGGCTTGACGGATTAATCTTATTTTCACACAGAGGTTAGTCAAGGAGTGTGGAAATGTTCCTGCCAAGTTATTTTGCTAAAACTTATTTCGTTAAAAGGTTATGGTATTTTGAACAAGGGGGAACTTACTTTTTGTGTAGTGTTTATTTTCTAAGTGCGTAGAGACCCTGTCAAGGGCATTATGCACTTTATATAAACAGTCATTTATTATCATTATTTTACAGTTTTCATTCTCAGGTTGTTTAGAGGATAAGCAGTTTGAACTTGCCAACTTTTTCATGTTAGAAATACACAAATACTATAATTTAAAATCGTTACCCATTTGGAGGTCGACGTCGTCGATGATGCTGATGTCGTTGAGGTGGGGGACGGTGGGAAATCTGTGCCTGTGCCCTCGCTGGTCATCTCTGGTTTGACCCCGTTGTCCATCCCGTTGTCCAGGGGGGCGGGAGGGGGCGCCGGCCAGTACTCGGGGTCTGTCCCCACCGATGCATCGGTTCCTACCGGTGAATGTGCGGAGTGGTAGTCGTAGCCGGGGGAGGGGGCGTCGCCTCCTGCGTCTGGGGCACCTGGGTGGACACCACCTGATCCTCCTGCCTGCTGGAATGATTGGAATGTGAAATATGTCTCGTTTGTAACACTAACATAGAGGACACTTCAGTGAAAAGAAACACATTGGTATTAGAAGTTACAATGATTATTTTCAAATGTGCATTCTAACTAATTAATTAATTATACAACCCCTATAAGAGGATCAGGGTTGTAATTATGTTAGATGGTAGTGCAAGACCTTTTTTTGCTTGCTTGTTCACTTGTCACCCGTTCGTACAAGAAGGAATTCATTCACATAAAATTATGGGAGATCTTTTTTTCTTTTTTCTTGATTTCTTTGATTTTTTTTTATCATTTTTTTTTATTATTACTTCATTTATTTATCTATTTATTTTTATCTATTTATTTTTTATTCATTATTTATTTTTTATTATTATTATTATTTTTTTGTTTATTTTATTTATTTTTTATTTATTTTTATTTTTATTTTTTATTTTTATTTATTTATTTTTTTTTTTATTTTTAT
Source organism: Eucidaris tribuloides (assembly GCA_001188425.1). NCBI lineage: Eukaryota > Metazoa > Echinodermata > Echinoidea > Cidaroida > Cidaridae > Eucidaris > Eucidaris tribuloides. The sequence goes on from JZLH01S0152077.1 coordinate 96,252, forward strand.
TTTTTTTATTTATTTATTTATTTATTTATTTTTATTTTTTATTTTT
>JZLH01S0152099.1:14195-24911 GCA_001188425.1 Eucidaris tribuloides
AGAAGAAGAGAGATGGGTGAAGTATGTATTATGAAGCAACAATGTAACTGATTAGTTTTGGCGGTTGAAAGGTCAAAGGTCCACCTGGCCTAAAAATACTGTCTGACCGTGGGTCGGTCTACCCTATTAAACTCTTTGAATGGAAAGTTGATTTTGATGTAACTTGGGAAGTATGTTTGAATAGACGCACAATGACACTGATAAGATTTGTGGAGTTGAAATGCGTCAAAGGCGTCAAAGGTCACGCGCCTATAAATGGTCTGACTTGGGATCAGTTAGCCGCATAATTCTTGTGAATGAGGCCTGTTGGATTGTTGGATGCTGAACCCCATGTGTGAAAGTATGTATTATGATGCCAACAATGACTGAATAGATTTGGAGTTGAAAGGTCAAGGTCAAAGCGTCCACGGAGGAGTGAAAGATGTCTGATTTGGGCTGACTTACCATGATAAACCTTAAGAGAAGGCTGGTCCGATTTTGATGCTTACTTGGGTGAAGTATGTAGTTATAGAGGGTACGCAATGAAATTCAGATTCTTCAGCGTTTAAGAAGCGTCAAGAGGTCCAAAGTCACAAAGGCTCCATCCATAGTGTCTTAAAGTTTACCACAATAACATTTGAGAACGCTTATCGGATATTGTGTAACTTGGTGAAGTAAGTGTTTATAATTGCTACCAATGAACGATCATAGTTTTGGGGGTTTAAAGGGTCAAAGGTCACGAGGACCCATAACTTGAATTCTTTACACGCATAACTTGAGCGACTAATAATACTGTGAGAACGGCTCGTATCGAATGGTATAGTCAACCTTGGGTAAGTATGTATTATGGGGCACTAGATGAGATTTCAGAGTTGAACGGTCAAAGGTTACGAATGCCCCGTACATTCAAAGTTTGGAATCTGGACGGGGTCGGGAGGCATACCCGATCGCCCTGCGGCGCAGCGATTTGCTCTAGTTTTTTTATTTGCAAAAGCTTGATTGCCCAAAATCATACCCTGGCAATATAATAGATCTGAATGTTTTGTTTTTTTGTAATAATTAATGAAAAATCCGGGGGGGGGGGGGGGGGGGACGGCGGGGGGACCCAGATTTTCGACTATAATTTTAACATTATACGCTTCCAAGGAGCCTAATACAGGCCTTAAGAGTTATATGAGTTATACTCATCTGAAAGATCAGAGATGCCTGTCCTCTTTCAGGATGAGGTATATAACTCATACTACCTTTAACCAGCCTTATTACCTTGGACTACCACTTTGACATATGTAAAAATGTAGTCAAAATCTCGGGTCACCCCCCCCCCCCCCCCCCCCGCCCCCACGCAGATTTTTCCTTAATTAATAAAAAAAAAAAGAAAAAAATGTAACGGACATTCAGGAATGCTATTAATTGCAGTGTTCATGACTTGGGGCATCCGAAAGCTTTGACAAATTAAAGAAATCCCAAACTAAATCTTGGGCTTTAACTTGCATCATGGTGTTTGCAATGTGTTTATTGATCTATGGAATTACGTTATTCTCGGTAGCGGCTACGGGTAAGACTCAGCGACCATTGTCAAAATTGTTTTATATAACTCAGAGTGGATATCTTTATCAGTTGTATCATATTGGTAAAATTATTCACATACTGTAATGTATCATATGCACTTGATCATCAATAACTTTGGGAAACTGTTGAAAGTCAAGAAGTTTATAGATTCTATTCTATGCATGAGTGTCTTGGATAGACTGCAATGTTTCAGGCCTTGGTTCATGAAAAAAAATGCCCAAAAGCATAATGCTGTATTAAGCCCAAGTTTAGTTTGGGGGATTTTTTGTTATTTGAAAGCTTTATGCCCCAAAGTCATAACCCTGCAATAATAGATTCTGAATGTCTTTTAGTTTTTTTTTTTTTTATCGTAATTAATGAAAAATTCTTGGGGGGACCCCTGAGATTTTCGACTATATTTTCACATTATGAGATCGCAAAGGGTTAATAAGGCGTTAAGGTTAATATGAGTTATACCTCATCTTAAAATCAGAGTCTGCTCTTTCAGATGAGGTATAGGCAACTCATATAACCTTAACACCTTATTAACTCTTTGGATGCTATAATGTAAAATATAGTTGAAAATCTCGGGGTACCCCCCCCCCCCTGAGATTTTTCATTAATTAATTTTAAGAAACCTAACGACATTCAGAATCTATTATTGCAGTGTTATGACTTTGGGGCATAAAGCTTTCAAATAAAAAAAAAATCCCCAAAACGAAACTTGGGCTTTAAGCTTGGTGTTGCAATGTGTATTGACTCTATGGGAATTATGTATTCTCGGAGGCTACGGGTAAGACTCAGGACCTTGTCAAAATAGTTTTTATATAACTCAGAGTGGATATCTTTATCAGTTGTATCATATTGGTAAAATTATCACATACTGTAATGTATCTTATGCACTATGATCACAATAACTTTGGGAAACTGAAAGTGCAAGAAGTTATAGATTCTATTCTATGCATGAGTGTCTTTGGATAGACTTGCAATGTTGCAGGCCTGGTTTCATGAAAAAAAAAATCCCAAAAGATAATACACCTATCAATTGTAAGATGCACCCCTCGACCCCCGGGAATGGTGCGTCATGAGTGGGTCATTTACCAACAAATAATGACGCAGGGTGTCGTCATGGAAGCATTTGGTCCGTCACAGCATGTTGAATGGGGTGCGTCAGTTTGTATACGTTTAAATAGGCCTAGGCACAGTCATTGTAAGAAAATGGTCTGTCATAGTCGAGACACACAGCTGCATCATGGTATATGAAAATCCGATTCACATTTGACAAGTGATGCACCATTCACGGGGGTCGAGGGGTGCGTCTTACAATTGATAGGTGTATAATGCTGTATTAAGAGAACCTATTAAATGAAGTCATTTCAAAGTTATCAAATTTAGATTTCAAATATTAAATTAACATGATCATAAAACAGGACAGTAATTGTTTTTTAGAATTTAAAAATATTGATTTGATATACATAATATTATGTATTTTTATGTAGAAATCATTCAGTGCTTCTGTGCTAAAGTAACTTAAATTTTAAGAAATTATTTTACCAGTTTACTAAAATATACCATTAAACAATAATATAAATATATGTATTTAAACCCCGATGTGAGAACAATTTATTTTGCAAGAATAAAATGTGTGTGATTTTAAACTATTGCGTGCTTTCAACAACCAGATATATAACATGCTGGTTGTACATTTGTTTGTACAATTTGCCAGAACAAAGCTACTGTATGATATATATATATATACACAGGTTTTTATTATCTGGGAAGAGAAATTGTATTAAATTTAATAATGTGATTATTTAAGTGAAGTCAAACTCTGTGTGTGTTATTGATTAGTTTCAAGTGTTGGTTGTCGAGACTGGGCGCATCATCAGTGCAAGGTTCATGTATTTAAGTCATGCTGAAAGCTAAAATAGCGCATAGAGACGCATTTGGCAGTAATATGCGCTATATATATATAGATCATCTTTATTAATCAACAAGTGACAGAAAACAGTACAAGTGACAAACATAAAGATGTATACAATTTAACCCAGGACCATGACAGAAATTGAAAGATTAATAAAATTAATAAGATTAATAAAGCATTGTGGTATTATTATTTTTATTATTAAAATCTTTTTAACATAGAAGAATTGACCTATTATACTCAAACCTTTAAACAATTTCAGGTAATAGGGGAGGCCAATAACTTATTTTTAAGCGTTGTAATATCTGAAGCTCCCTTTCTTTCTTTCTTTTGTTTCATTTTCTTTGCTTTCTCCTTTGGTCATTGTCATTGTAAAGGCTGTCAAACTGCCGCACACTGTCTAACGATTCCGTCTGCCTCCGTCTAAAATATTTACCTCGGACTGTGTCAGACGGTGGCAAATGGAATCCGGGAATGGAATACAATAGAATGGAAAAGAACGCAAAACACCGTCTGTCAACGTCTAGATACGTTTGTAATCCAGTTGAAAAACGAATTGAAAAGTCCAACAAACGTTTAATAAACGTACGCGCTCGTTTTTTTTTCAGACGGAATCGTTAGACGGCGCAGTGTGACAGTAGCTTAACTTATATTAGCAATTAACATATATTTAAAGTGTATCTGACGCCCTTGTACATGCCCAAAAGATTTTCTGGTGAAAAGACGATTTCATATTTTTTTTTGCCTAAAATTATAGACTGTTGATATTCACCCCGCCCGATAAGGTTGAGAACCACACAGATTGAAAGTTAATACATGTAATCTTGCCAAGTTCCCATTATCAGTTCCAGTGGGTGAAAATTGTGGTGATAAAAACGAGTAAGATTTGCCCGAAAAGTTCTCTATCAATTTATAATTCGATAAGTAAATGTATTTTAAAAAATAATCACCATGGCTTTGATTTTCAAATAAAAATTCATCAAAAAGTGAAGGATGTTTTGCGTGTGTGTCTGTGATTGTGCTGTTTGTATAATTTGTGTGTGTGTGTGTGTGTGTGTGTGTGTGTGTGTGTGTGTGTGTGTGTGTGTGTGTGTGTGTGTGTGTGTGTGCTGTGTGTGTGTGTGTCGCGTCGTGTGTCGTAGTATAGTGTGTGTGTGTGTGTGTGTGTGTGTGTGTGTGTGTGTGTGTGTGCCCCGGGTGTGTGCGTGCGTGTGTGTGTTCTAAGTATCCAACCGGCGCGGGAGAAAATTCCCTCCATCATTGTGAAAGAGGTATTTTTTGTAGGTTTAATGCTTATCAAATCAATTTCATCCAGTCAGAAAGCATAACCGATTCAGAGTTAATAACATTAGTAATGAGAAAGAATCAGTAAGGATGTGAGTAAACTACTGTATATTTTGGTCACTTACAAAAACAAAGAATATAATGCATGTTGAAAGATGTACAAAAAGGAACCGAAGTAATTTAGGAAAAAAGTCCTTGCACACTTTTTAAATGGAGTAAAAACTAAAAGTAATTTATAAAGAGTGACTATATTTTTTTCACTCGTTATGGGGTAACCTCGAGATCACTGAGGGCCAACCGAGTGATCCCATTTAGGGATGGGGCATAGGGGGAGGCCGTCCGCCCCCTAAAATTGTCAAAAATCGGGAATGGTTTTTTCATGAAATTTCGGCCATTTTGACATCGCCCAACTATGTTTTTCGCCCTCCGTATGGTTTTACCCTGGCGCCGCCCCCTGATCCCATGTGACCGTAAAAAACTGGGGTGTTAAATTGAACAAATAAGGTATTGCTAAACTATTTACTAGATTATGGTAAATATATGAACTTAACACCTTGGGTGTGAAGAAATTTCTTGGTGTTTGATCTTTTGGTGTTTAAAGGGCAGTGGATCTTATTTGCAAACCATCCCCGCAGACCAAGGAAAAGATATAATACATTTCCCCCCTTACGCTTATGATGAAGGCATGTCTGCTGAAATCTAGGGGTCAGTGATTCGCCTAGAATTTGAAAAAATCAAAAGCAAAAAAAACAAATAGCCGTTTAGCTGTGTACGTTCTATGGTAGCAATTTTTTCTCAAGCGAGAAAAAAAAAATCAAATCTGAGTCTAACGGTCACTATAATTCCACTAAAACTGAGATTCTAGCTCCTATATTTTGCTAAAGGTTCCCAGATGGCATTTCTTCTAAATGACATTGTATTTACACAATGTTAATTTTTAAGCATGCAAAAGAGATCCCCTGCCTTTAAAGGCATTGTTTAACAGTGTCCGGGTTACAAAAATCCGAGCCATGATCCTCATGCTACTAGTGCATGTCTCTGAGATGCATGGTTGCGGTCTATAAAAGAAGCCCTGAAAAAAAATATAGTTATAAAGTACCGTCTATTATAAGTGCGTTTGAAAAGTGATAATCATTGAGCGACCATTCCCGGGGACCATTCTCGTTTCTCCCAATATATTACTCTGTTACCTGGACATTAAATCATGTGCCAATATAAATTTTATCTGCACACATTTTGCTAATGACAGCATGACTCTAAAGTTGTGTGTTCCGGGGGGTGTTAATTTGCCCATTCAAACTCTATGTAGCTCAGCTATCAAAGTATGAAATCCAGAGTATTGAAACTCAGTTCCATGTCTGGTATCATCTCAACGGGTGCTGAATATTACTCCTCAGTTTTGCAGTGTATATATAATTATTATGCACGTTTTTTAAGCCTGTTGAAAATGGGTATCCTGTACCATACTGCCGCTAATGGCGACTATACGAAATAAGTAATAGTATATTGTGTGTGGTTACTATAACACCAAATTTTGACGTAAATCACAATCATGGCCTAGCCATAAAAAACACCTTTTGACTGGTTCTTGTTCACTCAACCTCGAGTTACCGGATTACAAATATAAATCGAAAATATTATAAAGCGTGTGAGCATTTTAGTGAAGCTCATCGGAACACTATACCAACACAGTTCGTAAACAGGAACAGACGGAAGATTAAATCATGACTTTCCGAAGGTTGGTGTTAATAATTTTCTTAGGATTCTACGTCTGTTCGAGTCTAGCAGCAAAGGTGAGAAAAATCTTAATTTATGCTATGAGAATACGGTATTTTGAACGTTTCAGTCGTTTTAGATATAATTTCAAGAAATGAACTATACAAATACATGTACCAGTGTGTTTTGTGATGGAAAAATTAGGGCGGAATTTCTGTTTCATATCTGTTTTTATTTTTCATTATATTTCTGTGGCAATAATCCTCTTTCTTGTCACCACTTCTTCACTTAATTGTATTTATTTCACTTCACCTCCATCTTTTTCCCCCTTAATTGTGTGATTTTGTTGATGTTTGTTTTTTGAAACATTCTTGTCACATTTATCTTTTTTCGCTTGCAAGAACCGGTGTCAGATTAGTACCCAGAATGTTACCGTTACCCAACCAGAACGAATATTTAATTAACTTCAATATTATGTATGTTAATTAACACGAACCCAGGCCTGTAGTCAGGGAGAAAAAAGGGGTGGGGTGCGTACCTTTGTTGACCACGTTGTATCTGGTATTCCCTCGTAACTTACCCCTTTTCGGTAGTGCGTTTGGATTTGGGTTCTGTATCGCATGGAGTAAATTGCCTGATGAGTATGACTCTCTGGCTCGGTGTATATTTATGACCGATAGACTGGGTCCATATTTTTCATGCAGCTGTAGCTCAGTCGCCTATTTTGTGTTTTTAGGCCGATTAAATATTTTGGTCCATGCAGTTTGTGCCCCCAGGGAAGTGCTTCTTTATCATCTTCAAAAAATCCCCCCCCCCCCCTGCGTTGGTGTCAGCGTCAATTTTCTATCAAATTTCTATGGTGGGTTTAACCCATGATCTCTCCATTCTTTTCTTTTCTTTTCTTTTCTTTCATTCTCTCTTTTTGCTCGGTTTAGTACGCTTTACGTCCTCATTAATTCATGACCACTGTTTTTCAAGGTTTCTTTGCATGGTGGCAGAGCGTACAATGGAGGCTTTATAAACGCATTTTTGAGAACTTCAAAAACTGTTTGTGCATCATGGCATTGCGAAATACTGCAAACATGGCCCTACGAACGTATTCAATACTTTTCACAGAGAATAGGCCACTGCATGATGCATAGGCGTACCTGGTGGGGTGTCGGGAAGGCACTCCCCCCCGCCTTGTAAAAAAAATAAATAAATAAATAACAAAAATTCTGACAAAAGCGATGGAAAATTCTGGCAAAAACGGCACAAAAATCAGTATAAACAAATGTGTTGTAAACAAACAAATACTTAGAATATTAATCAAATAATTATAAGATATCAATCAATAATAATATATTCTCATTTCATTTCATTCATTTTCCTCTATTTGTATAAAATAAACAATATTAGAAAAGCATGACTTATTAACAACCAGTACAAATTATTGATGACAAACAAAATTACAACACATTGGACAAAACGTACAAAGCTCGAGCGAAAAACAGAAAAAAATATTGAAAATGCAATTGTGGAGAAATTTGTTTGCAATTGTGCAGAAAGAAAACTGGTTCCATACCCCTTTCTTATCTGTATTGCTAAATGATCAATCGAATTGATCGACAGTGTGTATTAGAAAAAAGGGGTAATTTATGTTTACAGGGAAATGTTCCCAGTTAATAAGTATAATATCCAAAAGAGCAACTTTTTTTCCAATGATACATCACTTGCATCACTGGTGTCACGCATAACCGGGTAAAATATTGCTTTTGAAGAGAACTTTGTCAAGTTACACTTTTTTCAAGTGTTGGGCAACATATTAGTTTTCGCCCTCCCAAAAATGTTACCCTGGCCCCTCCCCCTGCATGACGACAATGATCACTGGGCTCATGTATTAAAGGTGAGTACTTGGTAATCTCACATTTTTGCAAGTTTTGCCAAAACTTGCAAAAAGTGGGCATTGTTCTCCTTAAGAGCAATGTACTCGGTCATGCGTGACAGGTGATGCGAGTGGGGTATCATTGGCCGTAAAAGATAAAAAGTCGTTTTTATGGATATTATAGATATTTAAATCTTTATGATAAATTACATTGGAATATATTGGATTAAATATTTTTGAAACACACTTTACATTATAACCAACATTATGTTGAATTTCATCTTGTTTACTACTCCGGTGTTCTAATTCGTTGAGTGCAGATTGACTATAATCTGCAAAAATCTTCCTTTGTAATTCATTTTCACAGTACCATGTTTCAATAACAGAAGAAGAGGTTATGTCATACGTCAAAAACGCAAAAATTCGCGGTAAGTATAACATGACACGAGTTTAACACCATTATACCTACCGTACCCGTAAGTTTTTAAGGGGGTGTTCATCAATTCCAAAAGAAAACTATTTTAATAAATTATTTTTGCGCGTCGTCCAAGATTTATTAAAGCCAAATTATTATTATAAATTAAAACTAAACACTACACAAAGAGTAAGTTCCCCCTTATTCAAAGTACCATAACCTTTTAACGAAGCAAATTTGAGCAAAACAATTTAGCAGGGGTGTTTTTACACTCATTGACTAAATTCTGTGTGAAAATGCGACTGATCCGCCGAGTCATGCATGAGTGAGCATGCATTAAAGACAAAAATGTCACTTTTCAAAAGCCACAGGAGTCGTCTCTTATGCCAAAATAATGGTAAATAATGACAGTTTTTGCTTTGTTTATAAAGTGTGTTCACTCAACCATGACATGGTTACAACCTCTCATGTTCGTACAACATGTAAAGATACATGTTGATGAAAGATATCGGATTTCATTTTTTCAATTAACTTAAATGGATTTTACAATTTCAAAATTCAGGAAGGACGGACATTTTAAATTGAGCTCACCTTGGCGTAAAATATGCAAAAAGTGTCAGGGGAGGTGTAAGCGGGTCAAACGATAGATGATTAACATAAATAGCGCTTAATCATTCACCAGAAACAGAATTTGTCAAAATACTGTATCAGAAATCCCCCAAAATGACCCTTGTGACTTTTGAAAAGTGACTTTTTACCTTTGATATGTGCTCACTCATGCATGACTTGACGGATCGATCACATTTTCACACAGAAGTTAGGCAATGAGTCCAGAAACACTCCTTCAAAATTATTTTGCTCAAAATTATATCGTTAAAAAGATACAGTATTTTGAATAAGGGGGAACTTACTTTTTGTGTAGTGTTTATTTTATGTTTCAAATAGAGGAGTCAAGCCAAGAACAAGGTCATCATGTTCGAAATAATACTCTTTTTTTTTTTTTTTAGCAAATCGATGCGAAAAGCGCCCTCCCCCCCAAAAAAAATCATTTAGTCCGAACGATCACTGTTCTATGGTGCAAATTGATGCGACAAGAAAAACGGGGATCAACAAATCCCAAGCTGTTCTCATTTTCCTTAATTATTCTTTCAGGTGGACTTTTTCAAAAGGGGTCGTTTGATCCCCCCCCCTCCCCCGCGGTCGAATCACTAACAACTCCCACCTCTGACAAAACGAAATTTCAATAATTCATTTTTTTTCTTATTTGATCAGTGATTCTAAAGATGTTCCGGTGCATGCGCATTGGACCAAGACATTATACAGTATGGTATTTATTACTTATGTTTATGTTGATTTGTATCTAGGCAACTAAGCCTCCATTCATGCGGATATGAAAAGTATACATGTAATAATAACATATCAAGAATGGTATGCCTTCAATCAGTCAGCAAAACAAATTCTTAGATATGCGGGAGGTTCAATGTTTCAAATGTCTGAACGATTAACCGTGACCCCAGAAAAAATGGAGTTACAGCTAGGGGAAAATGCATGTTACGTTATGCGTGAGAAATATGGGTGTTCTGCATGAAAAAAAAGTTTTTATACAGAAGGTATGACGTTGGTCCCTAGTCAGAAAAAGATTTTTACAGCATTTCTTTTTTCATGTGTGAGAGAAAACAAAAACCATCTCGCTTTATATATGGACATAAAAGATACATGCACACATCTACAGTATACACACATATAAATGTTGAACACAATATACATGCATACATGCATACATGCAAACACACACGCATACACACACACACACACACACACACAACGCACACACACACACACACACACACACACACACACACGACACACGACACGACGAACTAACGTCGACGACACGACACACACACACACACACACACACGACACACACACACACACACACACACACACACACACACACACACACACACACACACACACACACAC
>JZLH01S0152099.1:35580-43433 GCA_001188425.1 Eucidaris tribuloides
ATTGATTCATTATTAAGTGTTATAACTCCTAAAAAATATTTTGACCCCTTTATCAGCGACTTAACAAGGAAAAGAGTAAACACTATATGCGTTTAATGAATGAAAGGTTTGCAGAGAGAATTTAAGATGTATTTATGATAAATTTAAGATTTATTCTGCATAATGCATTTAGATTTACAGTAGGTTCAATGGCCATGCATCAAATGCCACAACTGATGAGAAATAGCTGTTGAATTTCCGTTATAGCAAGAACACAACTATTAAGAACTGCAGATCAGATTTTGATGTAACTTGGATCACGTACGTGTAATGGGGTACCAATGAACTGAATGAATGTTAGAGTTGACAAACCAAATGTCATGAGGGCTCATGTTTGATTTCAGTTGATTACCATGGTAAATTTAGAAATTTTGATCGGATTGCTACATATTATGCATGAGACATTTCAATGTAAATTGCGCTGAGGTGGGAGTGCGGAGGCATACCCATCGGCAGCGTGCAGTCGAAATGATCTAGTTTCCAAACATTATGAAGCATCTTTAGTAGGCTGCTCGCGATGTTGTGTCTTGATTTCCACGTCTTGATATTATTACACATGTGACTATTCAATCATGATCACAATTTTTTTTATTTCGCAGGCTTGGTGTTGATCATGATGGTGTCTATGGATGCACTCCAGGTGTTAATATTATGTCTGCTTTTGCAGCCACTGGTTCAGGAGCATTCAAGTGGTCCACCTGCAGCTCGAACCACATGAAAATATTCATCAGGTATTGTCTTGAATTGAATTGAATTTATTTATTTATTTCACTCATAAAAATACAAATATACAGATCGGATCAAATAATATATAAACAGAAACCAATACACAGAAACATACAACTAAGAAATCTATAAAAGCAAACTACTGGTACAATAGCAAAACATGCAGTGGCATGAGGGAGTAGTGGAAAAAATGATTTAAAATAAAATCTTGGACGTTTCACCCCGTTATGGAAAGTAAGGATATCAGTCATGATTAAAGGAAATATACAAATAACTCAACACTTTGGAAGTTAAACAAACACGAACATGCACGCACTGTACAGACACACATACTCTCCCTCACTCACACACATTCACAACGCGAACATTAAGCAGCCAGGTACAATACAAAAAACTAGGAAGAGTTATATACCCTGTAATTAATTGCGAGAGAATATGGGGTTGAGTGTCGATGGGTCAAATGGCACTTGCTGTACACGCTTAGAAGATAATCATGAATTTTCTTACAGTTGTGGTCAGACAATAATTAATGAATCATTCTTAATAGCTACATGGAACCGAAGTATAGTTTTGGTTTATCAGATAAAATTTTCATTGATCTCTTATAAGTGTAGTATTGTCATGCCAGGCATCACTAAACAATATCAGACCTATCCCAAAATAAGTTGTTCAGAATAATCAGGAAAATATGATAAATAAAGGTAAAAGTGCAACTTGCAAATCATATGGCATGCACATTTACTTATATCATTAATATTTCGTATAATACGGAACAAAAGGCAAAGAACAAGTCAAAAGTGACACAATTTTTGATAAAGGGCAACGGGAAAGAGTCATACAAGAAATGTGTGATTTAAATTTATATATAACAACAAAAGTACAAGTGGTGAGATCTCCAATGGTTTCTGCAGAGTCTGAATTTGTACAAGTTTTCTGAAAAGAAGATTTGTGAAAATGAATAGATAATTGAAGACAGAAAAATATAGATAGGAAGATGGATGGATAGATAGAGATGAAATAAATAATCAAGGATAAGTAGCTGAGGTAGACTGGGAGAAGAATTGATAGATTAATAAAGGAATTATAAACAAGACAAATAAAAAGATAAATAGATAGAGAAAAATGTAAAAATATTGATTTAAAATTTGGTTGGTTGATATAGATGAATTGAGAAATAAGTAGAGAGATGGATAGATAAATTGATGCGTAACTACATATATGGATGAATACATACATATATACATATACACATATACACATATATACTAACATTCATATACAAATATTTTTAATCTATGTATGTATACACACTGACACATTATATGTTTCTTTTAGTTCGCAAACATGTTCTCGATGATGTTCCTGGTATGGGACTTCTTCCTTTGGATAATATACCAAGTCAGTTATACGATCTGCAGCAGCAGTGTATGTTGTTACTGGAAGCGCGACATCTACTGTTGTGACTGGATGTAAGATATAATAATGTTTTACTTTCTTACAACCCTGGTCCGATATAGTGATTCAACTAATGTCTAAGTCACAATTAAAGTGATTAACATTAAAAGTGTTCAAATTTATGATCACATTACTATCAGTAGTAGTAATAGGAGTAGTAGTAGTAGTAGTAGTAGTAGTAGTAGTAGTAGTAGTAGTAGTAGTAGTAGTAGTAGTAGTAGTAGTAGTAATAGTAGTAGTAGTAGTAGTAGCAGTAGTAGTAGTAGTAGTAGTAGTAGTAGTAGTAGTAGTAGTAGTAGTAGTAGTAGTAGTAGTAGTAGAAGTAGTAGTAGTAGTAGTAGTAGTAGTAGTAGTAGTAGTAGTAGTAGTAGTAGTAGTAGTAGTAGTAGTAGTAGTAGTAGTAGTAGTAGTAGTAATGCTACTACTTCTAGTATTACTGTACTTCTGTCACTAACTCTAAGATTGAAAGCACTACCAATAATATTGATACTAGCCCTGTCTTTTGGAATCACCATTATTATCATTATTACTGTAGTTATTGTTGTTGATGTTGTTACATATAACACTGGAATTATGGAATAAATACTGATAGGGCATTCTTTCTAATTTATATACTTGAATCTGCAACACATTCTTTGGATATTTTGTAGTTTTTAATTTTATTTTATCCGTCCCGTCGTGCTATGAGGAGGCTTTTCACATTTCAAGTGCAGTTTTACGAGAAATGATGGGTCTTATAGGCATACATTTACTTTTTCATAAACCACATACATGTATTTGTTTGCTTTCAATGCAAGTGTCCACGTAAATGTCATTACAAAAAGTTAACTTCTAGGTTTACTATATTTAGCTCAGACCCGTCAATAACAAGTCATGCTTCTCACGTTTTGTTTGTTTGTTTGTTTATTTTACAACGAAGGATGGATGTAACAGACTATTTTGCAGGGTGAATGCAACAGCTTCATGTTATTCACAGGGACCCCCAGCCGAGGGGAGTATATGTGGACCGGGAATGGTGAGTAACTAGCTGTATACGCGATCTTCAAACACAGCACACGAGATGTTCAAAGCAAGATGTAGCCGGTTACTAACAGAAATAAGTTAAGAAAGATTTCGGGGTAACTGTCAGTTCTTGCCAACCAATCAGATCGCACGTGCGCTGGCCTTGAGCTGACCTGACGTGACCATGCATGCCTCCCGACGTGTGTTAATCACGCCGTGTGAATTTGTGCACTTGTTAATCAATAAGCTCCTCCCCTTTAGCTGTTTCGACCATCTTGTTCTATGAAAAAAAATCGAAAAGACGTAAAATTAACAGAACCACCCAAGTTTGGTCACAATTGGGCAAATGGGGCAAAGTTATGGGCCATAATCAAAACTTGCTCAAAAAACTTAACATTGGGCTCCAAAAGGTCATTGACCTCTGCTGGTGACCTTTGACCTTGTGGTGACCTTCACATACTTCTAAATTTGAAAGTCTGTATGATCAATCTTCCATCCAAGTTTGACTGAAATTGAAGCATTTAGCACAGAGTTATTGAAGTTTTTGTAAGCGTAACGGATGGACGGACGGACGACGGACGGACAGACGCCAAAGTGATCCCTTCTCCCACCACCTGGGTGGGCTCGACAATAAAAATGATAGAAACAATACGTATTTTGAAAAGGGCATAACAATATAGTCATACATGTCTACAAAAATACATCTTCCGTCGCCCGGCTGGCAGAAGGGCGTTAGCAAATGCTCTAAGCAGAAGGGTGTTAACAATCCGGCTGGCAGAAGGTCGTTAAAAGTAAATTGCTTGTGACGTGACAACCATTGTCTTATTTCACATGAAATCAAAGTATTGTGATCTTGTAGATTCTTCTATCAGTACGTAATGCGAAAATATGGAATAAGCCTATGGGTTTCAAATTAGAGGCAATTTACTGTTAACACCCTTCTGCTTAGAGCATTTGCTAACGGCCTTCTGCCAGCCGGACTGTTAACGCCCTTCTGCTTAGAGCATTTGCTAACGCCCTTCTGCCAGCCGGACTGTTAACGCCCTTCTGCTTAGACCATTTGCTAACGCCCTTCTGCCAGCCGGACTGTTAACGCCCTTCTGCTTAGACCATTTGCTAACGCCCTTCTGCCAGCCAGGCGACGCTTTATCATTTCATATATACCTTGATATATACCTATATCCATTTTGCATTTTTTCCAGTTTTGCTTATCTGGTGAATGTGTGAGTAACACATCCACCATATCACCGAGCGTCGACGGGGGATGGACCGAGTGGGCAGCTTACGGTGACTGTTCCCGTACTTGTGGACGAGGGATTCGATTCCGGCAGCGGAACTGCACCAGTCCCCCTCCCTTGTGGGGAGGCGCGCCTTGTGTAGGAGAGAGCCGCGAATACAGACTCTGTAACGTGTTTGTAAGTTGTGCATGTAGAAGTAGGGAACAGTTGAATCAAGAACTCAATTTGTAGTGTCAATAATAATGCTCAAAGTATGATATGCCTCATAATAAGTTAATATAACTCATTGACAGCATATGAAATGCATTTTTTCCATCCAGCAAAACTGAACGAAGAATCTATAGGCCCATTCCATACACTCATTTACTATTATCCATTACAGATATCGTAAAAAAAATAGACCTACACTAATTACTGGCTGACATTCTTTCCCTTGAATTTTGACATGAAATAGTTTTATAGTATTTCCCCCCTTTCTTTTGTTAATCTAAAGCAAACAATGATTAAACAAATATTTTTTTTTCATCCCAGTTCTTTGGACATAATTATGTGTACCATCTTAGCCATCAATTACTGGCAGGTCACACATCAATGACAGTTTTATTAGTATTGTAATACCAATACCTTACAAACAAAGTATTTCTTTGATATCGTATTTCCTGTTCTCTAAAGCAGTTTCTTTCTTACTCCCATGACCCATAAGAAAGTGCGTTAACTTTTAATTGCACGATAAAACTGCGCCAACTAGACTGTGAAAATTCAAAATATTGCAAAAGTGACAGAGTAAAAATGGAATCAGTGTAATAAAGAATAATATAATTGAATTATTGAGATTCTGTCATTGTTTAACTATACTTAGCCATGTGATGTGTCTGAGGATACTTTTCGAGATCAGCAATGTGCTGACCGCAACACGGTCCCATTCAACGGAGTGCTGTACAACTGGACTGACTTTCAGGGCAATCCGTCAGGTAAAACTGATATAATTTTCTTACCTGGCAAATGTTTATCTTTCAGATAAGATGTATTTTGTAAGCTTTATACTTTTATGACATTGTTTCATAAAATATGAGATGCGTGCATGCACACTGAATTTTCTAGACGGATTGGAAAAGGAGTTTTATAAGTGACTGAATTGAAGTATTTTAATTGTTACTGTCAGTGTAGTAGTAGTATTAGCAGCAGTAGTAGTAGTAGTAGTAGTAGTAGTAGTAGGAGTAGTAGTAGTAGGAGTAGTAGTAGTAGTAGTAGTAGTAGGAGTAGTAGTAGTAGGAGTAGTAGTAGTAGCAGTAGTAGGAGTAGTAGTAGTAGGAGTAGTAGTAGTAGGAGTAGTAGTAGTAGCAGTAGTAGTAGTAGTAGTAGTAGTAGTAGTAGTAGTAGTAGTAGTAGTAGTAGTAGTAGCAGTAGTAGAAGTAAGAGGATGAGGAGTAGTCATGTACATACTGTTATTTTTCAGAGTGTGGCAATATCATTCCATCGGTTCAAATTTCAGATCCATTTATGGGTGATGAGTTGTGTTCCTCGACTTGTCTTAGTAGTAGCAACTTTTATGCTGATCTTAGTGGTGACTTTTGCGACGGGACTCAGTGTTGGGATAATGCAGTCAACGATATCAACACCATTAAAGTTTGTATCAGTGGACGATGTCAGGTAATGTACTAGGTGTTAAAAATAATATTTGTTAATTTTGAAAATTAATAACACAAAAACTGTACAACAGATTATACTGCCATTGAGTATAGTTACAGCAAAATAGTGAACATTTTTGTTTTAGGTGGTTTGAAGACGATATCAATAATCAGTTTTATGTAATTCATGTTTTTTTTAAAAGTTGGTGTTCAGATTTTGCTCAATATCCAACCCCCTGTACAAAATTGAAACTGTACAGAAATCGAATGGAGTGTGTGAGGGTGTGTGTCTAGTCCCCACACAATAGCATTAGACAATGGCTATGGATAGTGAATAAAGTCTAGCAGGCTACTTACTAATGAATATTAATAAAGCATTATTCTAGCCTGGCTGTAGTGAGATGAGTGAGAGATTAGCATACCAATGTTTCTACCGTGCGCTGTTCACCGCCATTGTTGCTATTGTGTGGGGACTTAACACACACTCTCACACACACCATTTGATTTCTGTACAGTTTCAATTTTGTACAGGGGGTTGGATATTGAGCAAAATCTGAAACCTAACTTTTTAAACAAGCATGAATTACATTAAACTGATTATTAATATTATATTCAAACCACATCAAACAAAAATGTTCACTATTCTGCTGTATCTATACTTAATGCCAGTATAATCTGTTGTACAGTTTTTGTGTTATTAATTTTGAAAATTAACAAATATTATTTTTAACACCTAGTATTTGCAGTCTTCCCAACCGTTCTGAATTTGGAAGAAATAATCGGAATTTAACCATTCCCAGCTCTTGTTGTCGATGCAGTTTTCCATTATGGGTAATGCTGTTTCTTTTCTATTTTTTTTCGAGTAAACTCAACAACATATTTTTTTTTAGTCAAAAAGGTTGGGAGGTCTGTTTCTGATATCAAAGGAGGTTTGTTCCCGATGTAATATGGATTATGAACAATTAGGTCTATCTCAATTACACGGCAGATTTTGATTCTGTCTGTTTAATGCGTTATAGCTTGGTGATGGATTCCTAAATTCTACATAGAATATTTTGAAATTAATTATGCAAATTTATACAAATTTAATCCAATTTTCTTTTTTTTAGAACTGCACCAAAAGCGAATTTTTCATCATCTGCCAATTATCTACCAAGTATCTACCAATTTTGATTTTGGGCTTGATGGGGGCCTTCAAACCCCTACACAGAATATTGAAATTAATTGATTATGCTAATTTATGCAAATTTAATAAATGTTTAAAGAAATGCACCAATAGCGGCTTGTTAATCATAAATTTCTCGATCGATTTTTATTCTGTTTGTATTTTCGGGTTGGTAGTTGAATTGGATACTTCCTTAAAACCTGACCGAAACTTTGTGCTTTAAGCTAGACCTTCCAGAAATTCGAGCCATTCCAGAAGCTAAATCTAGATACATCTTGTTCATGTGTATTTTTACTGCAGGAATTCGGTTGCGATGGGGTACCTGGTTCAGGATTGGTTTACGATGAGTGTAACGTTTGCAACGGAAATGGGACATCATGTAACTGCACTACTGACACTTTCTCAATGGCGGTATTTCAATGTATGCTTTATTATGTTCATATTAAAATGATATTAAATAGTAAGGCCTTGGTCGCACTAGCAGTTGCGACTACCTGCGATTGAGTTACGACGAGTTGTCGCAGGTGATCGCCAGTAGTTGCAGCTAGATCGTGCGAATTATCGTACGACAACCATGGAAATCACTTGTGATCGCAGGTT
>JZLH01S0152111.1:0-14795 GCA_001188425.1 Eucidaris tribuloides
TTTTCTTAACTTACATGTATGCCTGTTAGTTGCGGTGCCTTCTCCCTTTAAAGGCCTATTAGTATTAACCCGTTGGCTACTGGAACCAGATGTGCTATGTACACTATAATAACTCTGTGGGAATTTCAGAATCTCTGTGTCAATGGTAATACGAAGAAAACAATATTCAGAAACTCTTTCAACTGTTTGAATGTTGGCGTTTTATAGGTATAGTGCTTTTCAACCTGTATGCAAAGAATTTAGTATTCAGTTAGTTCAATTAGATTTCATATTTTGTCTTGAAAAAATGTTTTTCCACACATATTTTTTTTTTGCACCTCGTTAAATTGGACATTGTTTGATTTTCCAAAGAATGTGTAATAGATTGTTGCTGTACAAAGTATATAGCGCCATTTGGGTTCTAAGCTGACGGTATAGCTAATTGATAAATGAATCAACTCTGCATAGAGTTAGCGTATGGACACTAACATTTGTGTTGTATGGTTACTCAAAATTTTAAATTGACATTACTAACATTGGAGATTGAGCCACTTTTATCTATTTGATGGTATCGTGTGGCCCATGTGTTTAGTGTTGTTAAAAGAAATATACAGCATTGATTTTATGATGCTATGAAATAGTTTCTATTTAATACAACTCTGGAAAAAAATATATGTGTGCAGCTGAGAGAAAATTTGTGTGCACAAGAATATTCTTCTAATACAGTTCGAACTCAATTAACCGGCCACGTTGGGACCAGCAGCCATCCAGATAAGTGATGTGGCCGGATAAGAGAGATAATGTACAAACACAGTATGGGGAGATAATACATGCCAGAAGTTATAGTAAAAATAATACACACACCATATGCAAACGTGCAACAGACCACACACATGTGACACTTTAATTACTGTCCCTGATACCCAGCTGATTTCTGTGTACACTTCTGATAAAGGTGTATCAATTACACATAATGACTGATAAGTCCATTGTCCGGATAATAGAGAGCTCCGGTTAACCATGGCAGTATAATCGAGGCCAAACTGTATGTGATTGCAAATTGTGTATCGCCAACAAAGACAGATTAAGTTGAAGCCGCAGGCAAACATTGTCCACAGTTTTAAAAAATGTGAACCACATATCCTCCATGCTCCGAGTGTCTCTGATAAGGTCTAAAAATGAATCCCTGAAAAAATTGTATTTCAAAATGATTGTGTAGTGCTTCAAAAAATTGAAAATCGTAAGTTAACCGGATTCAGTTGCCCATTTCCTCCCACAGACTTACGGTGTGTAGATCTAGGCTGTTTTGTACTCGGCCCAAGTACTAATTGTTTATTCATTCATATTTTGCTAGTGGCAGCATAAATTTCCAAACTTTTGTATTCTAGGGTGTTTATTTGTCCATTCAAACAATACTTTGTAGCTCAGATAGCAAAGTTTGACATTTTTTTCAATTTGAAGTTCCACATTGTTAGCCTGTGTCTTTAAATGGAATCAATTTTTGATTGTTATTGTTGGGTTTTTACGGCTGATGTCAATTGTATAAGTTTCATTGATTATTCATGATACACACTGTATTTAAGTTTTAACAAAAAGGCAACTTAGACATTGTAAAATTATCAATGAATGTAAACATTTGTGATGTTGTAAGTTTTAGTGCTATTGGATCGATTTTGCTGAAGTTCTTTCATTTTCTAATGAAACGTATATATATATTTAGGAACATAATGCAATCTAGCATACAAAGAGTGTGTATACTTAAGTCTTATTAAATATTTATTTTCGTTGAGCATTTTGTGACTTCACACACTATTTTTGCCAGGCTGCTAGCAATAAACAAGCTTAATCATGTGCTTGTGAAGTGTAAATTTAAGATTCTAAATGCTTGCCTGTAAACTATTTGCCTTTAGGTTTATTTATGTTGCTTTATATAATCTGACCTCACTTATCCAGCCATTTGTGATATCGTACAAGATCATTTTCATAATGTATTCAAATTTATGGACATAATGTACCAGTTTCTGTAAGATTTTGTAATGATGTTCTTTTTTAGCACATGGTTATTTCTATGTCTGACAGTGTTTGAACAGACCTCAGCCCGATTTTGGAACAAGTATTTGAAAAGTACAGTGCAAGTTAAAAAAAAAAAAAAGAAGAAGACCATAGATTCAATCCAGTATCTTTCAAATTTTGGATAAAAAATATATTAGAAAACTGTTATCAGAGAATGATAGCATATCATTTTACTATCATGTGGTTCCACATCGAAGTAAAATTATTATGATGATATACCCTGATATTAGGTTTTTATCTTTTTTGAGAGAGAAAGATTTGGTATTGCATCAATTTTTCCTTTTTTTTGTTCATACTGTATACTGAAATCTTGACCATTATGAAAATGGTCTTTTTAATGAGAATTTCAATGATTTTATGTTATTGATATAGTATCTGTTACTCGTAATTTGTATGGTATTGTAAAAATGGGTGTGATGTACAAGGATGTATATGTACATATAGGTGGTAGTACTGTTCTAAAAAAAAAAGCAAGCAATTGATCTCTCAAACTCTGTTAAAATAGAAATAAAAGAAATTTTTTTATAGCAACAACTTGGCTGTGGAATAGTTTGTGTATTTGTTGTAATGACATAGCGGCACTTGTCTGGCAGAAGGGCCTTAACGCTAAATTGTCCCTAACTTGAAAACCATTGGCTCTCTTCACATGAAATCAAAGTAGTATGATAGTGTTAGATCCTTCTGTCAGTCTGTTAAGTGCAAATATCAAATAAGGCAATATTTCTCAAATTACAATACATTCGCTGTTAAGGCCCTTCTGCCAAAAACATATGCTAGGGCCCTTGTGCCGGACAAGCGACCATAGTAGTTTTTAACCCTCTCTTCTGTTATACTTTCTTACCCTATCTGCGTTAATACTCAATACAAATGGAATGCCCTCAAATTTTACTAAGGGTTTGGGTAGGCAATGATTGATGATGATGATGATGATGATGATGATGATGATGATGATGATGATGATGATGATCATGATGATGATGATCATGATCATGATGATGATCATGATGATGATGATGATTGATAATGATGATAATCATGATGATGATGATTGATAATGATAATCATGATGATAATGATAAGTTTGATATGATGATGATAAAACAATAATGATACATGTAATTATGATATGATGATGATGATAGTAATGATGATAATCATGATGATAATGATAATTTCATGATGATGGTGGTCATGATGATAATGAAGAAATGATGGTTACAATAATTATGAGATGATAATGATTCAATAGAAAAAAAAGACACACATGGTGCAATAAGAATAAATGGAAACGAGAAATAGCAATATTGGAAGTAGTCTTCAATTTAGTACACAATGCTCTCAGAATCAAGTACACTGCTGAAAACTTCTGCTGTGAAAATTTCATAGTGCACTTATTCTTTGTTGTACAATTATTCAAAATGCTGTGACTGTGAAATTTGTGTAGTTTTCTATGGGATCAATTTCTATCAGTGCTGGATATTGATTCAATACTAGTCTGGTAAATTAATGCTCATTGCTCTTCAAATGAACAAACTGAAGACAAAATTCCTTCTGGCTCGGGTATACACTCTAACTAGTGTATACAGGGTGCCCCCCCCCCCCAAAAAAAAAATGGTTCAGTTACACTTAAGGTTATTTCCTAAATTAATTACTCATCTTTATTTGGTTCATCTGATAAACCATTTTCTTTTGAGTAGAATGACACCAAGATTATCTATTTTTGTTGGGTACTTTCCATTTTAGGGCCATTTTTGTGAACCAATGTAAATTTGGTATGCACACGCTAGTTTATGTGGAATTTATATAGGACGTCATCAATAGGACGCCTAGTTTTCCCTTTGCAAAAAGCTATAATTATTTTGTTAGAATTATATGCAATTTCAGAGCTTTGCAGGGCTACTTGAATATGAAAAGTATTTAATCAAAATGGATAATCTTGGTTCCATTCTACAAGGGATAGTTTATCAGATAAATAAAGATGAACAATTTTGGGGGGAAAATATTGGTACTGTAAATATACTGTTCCGTTCTTGTATGTCAGGGTCACCTGTATGTTAACATTGTCCGCAAATGTTTCACACTTTTGAATTCTCACACATTGAAAGGTACAGAGCAGCCCACTACACGGACACCAAGGCTGCCACTCGTAGGGGAACCCCTACCATACCCAGCGACTCTTTAGCAAACCGTAGGTTGTCAGGGGATACCTAACAGGTGAGGGGCAGTACGACGGGTTTTGATGTATCATGAAATTTTTCTGCAATTTTCAAAAAAAAATCTAAATCCTTCAAGAAATCTGTATATATTTGTCTGTGAGACATTATTTGGGTAAAATGCTATTGTTCCAGTTGGTCACTCTTCGCACTAAAACCTGAGTTACGCAAACAAGTAACAAGCGCAATCGCAGTATTGAGGTGATTTACACATGGCAAACTTTCTTAATAAGAAATCTTTGCATTTACTAAAAGTTATTTTGTAAGAAGAACTTGGGGATGGATATTTGTAGGGGAGAAGTGGGTTTGTTAGAGCATAGGGGAAAATTAGTTCTGTAGCGGGAATGAACAGTTTGAGTGGCAGCTTGTGGACGACACTCCACATATACATCACACTTCCAGTCGCAGAAATTACTGAAGACCCTACCTGAGATTAATTTTTATTTGAAAAGAAATTAAGAGATTTTTTGTATGAAATATGAAATCTACTACAATCTTGATGATATCTTTACTTATACATACAGACAAACACAAATTTTTGCACATTTCTTTGCATTAAATAGAAAAAGAGTCGTGAATAGTCTAACTAGATGTAGAAAGTTTATAAAACTTTTAATAGCACAGCTGAAACATGATTTTATTGGATTTTTTCATAAAATTGTAGCACCACATAAATTTTAATGCCAATTAAGTCTTTGTGGATCAGAAATTACTTGCCAACCACAGTAATCAGGCACAATTATTAAATATAAGCTAAATCATCACTTAATAGATGTTAAAGATTCATACAAAACTTCACTTCTCAATAAAGCTTGGGAAAAATATCATTTCAATGAAAATGAGGATTCACATTAAAAATATCATAGTGTAAAAATGAAATTTGCAATATGACGTGAATGGCCCTTGCAAACTACAGGACTTTATTCAGATTTATACGCTGAATCATTTCGTCTCGATTAAGTATTGAGCATAATAGCAACTGTGATATTCGTATTCACTTAAAATATCTCACTACTATTTTCTTGGGCATGGATTATAGTTTGATTTTCAAAATATTAACAATGACAAAAATTCCAATTTACATATCTTCTCAACAATTCATATGAATAATGGAGTGCAATAATGAAAGCAGCAACAAACTTGTTTCAGATAAAAGATTCAAAATATATTTATTAATAATCTATACAATCGTTTAATCACACCAAAACCTTGCGTAGCACAAAGAGGTGGTACATTCTTTATGTGGAGGAACATAGAATGTAGTTTCATTACGTAACGTAGCAAAAAGATGCACATCATTTACGATATAGAATGTCATTAGGACAGATACTCCATAGTAGCGTGTGAGTAACTTCTACAACTTTTTTCAACAGGTTTACAGTCAATGGCACAAAGAATATAGCTTTATACCTTCAATCACGTTTGGGCTGGTTTTGGGGCTACGGCTATATCTGGGTGGTGCAGACATTTATGGCATTAAAATCGGCATGTTAGCTGAAACTCCACTACAATACGCTCCAAAAATGCTAATACTTTAGTCTACACACTCTTTTCGTATTCTTAGCGAATGTACTACTGAATAAAAAATCATTATTTCTCATGTATTTTATTGTTTTTCTACATTTCTATAAATACATGGTTCTCAATTTGGTTTATCTTATTGTTTTCAATGAACTTTTGTGATCGTACACACGTATATAATCATCAATTATAATAAACTAAAAGTAAAGATAATCAATACATTTACAATTTTGGGCTGAAAAGCACAATTTGTAATTGAATTGTACAATGAAATTAAGACATGTTTTTGCAGCGAATTTTTTTAGTCCGACTCAGTACAAATGTTCGCGTAACTTTGGAAGATGACTCGACGTTGCAAATCTTCAGAAGTCAGGGGCAGGGAGGGGGAGAGGTCCTCAAATAATGCGTGAGAACGAAAGAAAAAGTCCCTGAAACACCACAGAACGCTTTGCAGTGTTGCAAACATATATTGTCCGACAATGACTGGGGGGGGGGGGGCGGCGGAAGGGCACCTCCCCTTTCCCCGGCTGTTCAGCGGTTTTACCCTTTGGGGTGTGGGGTGCTTGAGCTGGTCATACATTAATGGCACAAAGTCTAGAGAAAGACTTTTGTCTATCGGAACTCTGCCCCACAAGTCTTGCATTGTATTACCGACCATGCGGATGGTATTAGTCTCATCTCAAGGCTCAATAAGTTAGCTTTATTAGCACAGTTCATACTCGTTATCATATACAAAAAATGGTACAAAGAGGTATATGCGTTGTGTTTGTATGGTGTCATCAGTGTGGCATTTGTATGTGTCTGTGTGTGTATATGTCTGTATGTGGTATGTATGTCTTTTGTCCTGTCTGTGTCTGCACTTGAATCTGTACATGTTTGATTCCTGAACACAAATTATCTTGTTATAAACAATTCGATTTTGAAATTTTTTTTTTATTTTTTTTGTTCTTTCAAAAACTTTTCCCCACACGTTTGTTTAGCTCCTTAACAATATTTTTTAAAACATTTATTTACTTGATAGTATTTTATTGAATACCTTGAAGCATTGAAAAACAGGTTTTCAAATTACCTGTCTATCAAGCTATAACTTATTGTATTAAAATTCTGTCTTGAATTAAACATATCAATTTTATGTCTCACCTTAAATTAAAGCCAAAAAGAATTATAAATATATTAAAATTTAAAGATTCTTTTCTGTTAAAAATTAAAGTAGTCCTAAATAAGCTCATTGATCAGTACAATATAATCCAATCAGTACAAATATAACATTATCAACCACTGCACTACTGTTTGCGCTTGTTTGTTTTCACATTTGTTCAGCTCCACTTACAGCTGAAGGGAATACATGATATACACAGATAATGCCATACATAAGAATTCAATTCAATCCTTCCGCTTAATTTCCCCAACTTTCGGCCATGTTAAGAAGTGAAGCACCTAAGTTTCTATTGAAAATGATTTCCAATCCTACCTGTTCTGGTGTTGACTTTCACATGGCATCATATGCCAGTTGAAGCCACGTGCCCAATATCCTTAACTCTTAACTGCCAAAGTCGCAGATTTGCACCGAAATAATACACATAAATCATAAAGGTGGCAGATGATAGATCCTCATGTTAAGAGTTAACTCCACATAAAAGCGTTTGTCTGTTACTGTATACGCTGAATATTTTGCCAGTGGTTTTGTTATTCAGGCCATTTCAGCGACTTGCTGAACACGAAAATTCAAACCATCCCCCCTGGGCCCCTGACGTTTCTGTACAAATGAATGCAAATGTAATAAAATTCGCGAAAATACAACTCTTCGCGCGAATTCGCCCGTCTTGAAGGCAAAATCGCAAAAGATATATGAACGCAAACAATATGGGTATACAGAATTAATGTACCGTACATGCAAAGCAACGTGAAAACAGATGTTGCATCGCAATCATTAGTAACCAGAACCATACATATTTATTCATCATTATTAGTACCCTCATGAACAAATGACTGCACAATCAATTATTTTTGGGCACTTCTACACTACGCAAGCACCAAATATAGCATTCATAGCCATTCATAGGCCTTAATAGATCTACCTGTATACAGTGCGGCCAGAAAAAAAAGAACAGTAACATTTATGGTAATTTCCCATAATTAATTGCTCAGCTTACTTAGTTGATCTGATACACTATTTTGTGAGTAGAATGACCAAAATCATACTATTTGGTTAGGTATTTCCAATTTTAGGGTTGTTTTGTGAACGCAATGTAAAGGTTGTAGCGGCGTACCCTAGTTTACGTGTCAATTTCTACTATGATACCATCATGAGAGCACCACCATATCGGCTTCTGGCCGCTAGCAAAGCTGAAATACAATTGCTTTGCAAAACTGCCTCTAAAATCAAAACTTTACGAACAAAATTGATGATCTACAGTATTGTTTTGCTGGGGAAAAGATCATCGCTATCAGATGCAACAAAAAAAAACCAATCCATTTCTCTTCGGGTAATGAAGGGGAATATCACCATATTTGATAATTTAGTGTTCCATTTTATTCTGGGCCTCACTTTATACGTACCGCACAGCTCTAAAATTGTATTTAAATTATCAACCGAAATCTACACCAAAACAAAAATTATTACAATTGTTTCCAAAACATGCTAAAACCTAATTATATTTCACTTCTATAAATATATTTGGCATTTAACGGGAGGCATCGTCGGCGTAGTTGATAGAATGGGCTCAATGTACAGATAGAGATTGGCGGTTGAACGGGTTTGGGGCCCTTCCACCACCAATATGAAATTTAATTATGCGCAACAGAGAGAACTAAATTGATCGAATTCCTTGTGTGTGTCCTGTTCGTTTCAACCCCCTCCCCTCACCATGATTGGCTCATGCCACCTTCTGACGCCCCCCCCCAAAAAAAATTATTTTGTTTGTTATGCCACTGTAAACAACATATTATTTTCAAGGCAGCAGCATTGAAAATCATGTGTAAAGAACTGAATTGCATTTTATAATCCAATCTCATACCTCTTAAATACAGAGTAAGGATCTGAAAAATGTAAAATGAATGAAATCAGCTCAAATGCGTCACAATGTGAAGATTAGTATAAATAAACACTGTCATAGACCTTTGGATATGAATATGTAGTTTTGGTGAAAATTGGACATTAAATCTTCAAATTTAGCAGTGATGCGACGTTAGCCGAAGGTCACGCAAAGTTTAGCCCGTTTAACCAATAGTGTGCTCCGCTGGTCTGCGATGGTAGCACATAAGTCCGCTGATTCGCAATTTGAGCAAAATTTAACCCTCACGAAAGAATAACATCTTGTAACAGTCATTATATTTTTTCTATAAACACAAATTCATGACGTATGGATCTCAAACTTTCAAGCACCAGTTTTGCAGCCATTTGTAAGTACTAAACTACAGTTTGGTATTTGATAATGAATGGATAATGGACTTGCAAATCCTGAAACAATCTTAACATCCTTCACGTGCCGAAATCACAGATCTGCAGGCGGCAAATAATATACATAATAGTCCAAAAGGTTTAAAATCCTCTGGCACGTTAAAGAGTTAAATAAATTGAGCTGATAACCAGGATTAGCTTCATTGTTTGGACGCAAAATTTATAGAGCGGGCAACAAGTATGCAATAAAACAGCCTACACACATCTAAGCGACAGCTACATAAGCATGAAAAAATACAAAAATAACCTGTTTTTCCAGATTAAGGTAAATATATCATTGGTGGCTCTGATGAGGTTGTTTTTTGTATGTCCTGCACATAAATGTAATTTAGCACACTGTATGTTTTATTACTTTGACATATTGTGTTGGTATCACAGACCAGCAGGATCCAAGACCGAGGGCCACCCCAAAACACATACATTTCATACGGTTTGTATGGGGACTCAGACCGAGACCCGAAATTAAGGCCACCAATATTGGCCTTATGCCCGGCCAAGACCGAGGGCAGGCCGTCCCATAACACAACCTTCCCATAGGGTTTGTACAGGATCAGACCGAGACCGAAGGCAGCAGAAATAAGCCTATGAAAAGGCCTCAGATTACAACTACGGCTAAATGACAAACGGCAGCTATGCAGAACAACACCACACAGCCTTCAAACTTCCATCCAAGATACTGAAGTATATTTACCTCTACCCACCCTACCGAGATTTGGGGTTAAGGGGGTTATAACGCCCTTCCCCCGAAATATTCACACTCAAACGTGCAACCAACCAACCAAAGTACGCAGAGAGCACTATACTATCAACTGTTTGCTCATTAGATAACTTTTTCCCAAATTCAATTTGCTCTAAGCTTGAACACATAGGCTTGGGTTTGGTACACTCACAACCATTTTCAAATTCCAATGACTTTCCAGAGCAAGAAACCTATAAATTTTCATGCTCTAAAAACGCATCATCGGCAATAAAAGCATGTAATCACAGAGGGTGCTTTTAATAAACATCTTGATACATGATTTCGCTGACTTTTCAGAAAATATTAGAAATTCTTGAACTTTCGCTGACATTTTAGCTCATGGAGAAAAAGTTTTAAAAAATTTTTGAATTCCTAACTTTCCAGGAGTGCACATAATCTATCAGCTGTTGCTCACAGATAATACTTTCGCAAATTCAATTGCTCTAAGCTTGGAACACTTACTTCGGGTTTCATAACCAGTCAACACATTTTCAAATTCCACAGACTTTCCAGAGGGCAGAAAACTATAAATTTCCAATCGCTTCTAAAACGTCTCATGCGGCAATAATAGGCAAGCTGCATAATCAGGGTCTTTTTAAACACATCTTGACCTACATGATTTCCCTGACTTTTCAGAAATATCAAAAATTCCTTGACTTTCCCTGACATTTTGCTTCTGGAAAAAAGTATTTTTGATTCGCCTAATTTCCCAGAATCCCATGACCTGCACAAACCCAGAAGCCAAGGCTGCCACTCGTAGGAAATCCTCTACCGTCGGGGTTTTGCCATACGTAGGTTGTAGGGGATACCTACGGAAAATGACCTTCCCATAGGGGAAACGTAGGGGGATTTGAGATGATTTGTAGGGGATGTAGGGGTTTTGACATATTTTCAGAAATATTCGTATTTTTTCCAAGGAAATTCCAATTATATTTACACCATTTTGTCATCTCTCGCGAAGAAACTGTGATTCAATATTTTGCATTTCTAAGGTTATTTTTTAGGGAAAAACATACCTTCGTAGGGAAAAAGTCAATATTGTAAGAGAAAGACATAGGTTCTATGGGAACATATGGTTCATTAACCGTAGGGCAAAAGTGATGTCTGTAGGGGAAATACGGCATGTGGCGTAGGGGGAAATCAAATTTTTGAGTGGCAGCCTGTGTTGAGTGGGCGGTTGATTATCCAAATACAATTGAGCAAGGTGGTAAATTCCACTTCTCATTTATAGGTGTTGCATACTTTGCCACTTTATTTCTTTTATTTTCATTCTTCTTTTCTTGAATACTCGATACAGACCGAATTTTTGTTTCTCTCTGATTCGATACGGTTAGAATGAGGAGGTCAAAGGTTAATTTGCATTGTCGTCGTCGATTATTAACTTGAACCGTTTGCCAAGATTCCTTTTGTCGTTGAAGTGGATGATGGCTGAAGGCAATTTGAAGCTCAAAGATTATGATCTGGAATGATTAAGAGATGAAAAGGGGCATAATGCACATATTTTAAATAAAACAACAAAAAAAGTAAGCTACCCCCCTTCTCTAACATACATAACTTTTTAACAAAACAGTTTGTGCAAAATAATTTGGCAAGATTGATCCTACAGCTCAATTGACTAACTTGCTGTGTGAAAAGTGATTGGTCCGTTGGTCATGCCATAAATGAGGCATGCAATTAAAGGTGAAAATGCATTTTCAAAGTCACATTGAGTCATGCTCTTATCCAAATTATGGTAAATAATGAGAATTTTTTTCTTTATTTATAAAGTGTGCTCACTCAACCATGTCCATGGTTACACTCTTATGTTCGTACAACACGTAAAAGATACATTTTGCTGAAAAAAATCGGATTAAATTTTTTGGCGGGTAAACTTAATGGATTTTACAATTTCAAATGCGAGAAAGGGTGGAAATTTAAAACTTTGCGCTCACCGACGTAAAATATGCAAAAGTGCAAGGAACAGTAATGGAAGGATCAAACGATAGATGATTAACATACCCCAAAATAGCGATTAATCATATCACCAGACAACAGAATTTGCAAAATCCTGCAGCCAAAACCACAAAATGACCTTGTGACTTTTGAAAGTGACTTTCTGCTTTAATTATGTGCTCACTTATGCATGCCTTGATGGATAACCACATTTTCTAACAGAATTTAGTCGATTAGTGCAGGTAAATCTTTGGCCAATTTTTGTGACAACATCGTTCTTTTTTAAAGTTTAATAGTATTTTGAAAAAGGGGTAGTTATTTTTTGTTGTGTTAGTACAGAAACTATTATGTATATTATAAGTTAATTATAATAATGTATTATAATTATATTTTTTTATATTTTGATATTTTGTTATATCATGTATTTAATGTTCATTAAAATTGCTGTGAAGGCCATATGGCACATTCATTGACGAAGCAGCATTGGTGTTATGGGTGCAAGGATTATTTGCTCTTGACCTAAATGATAGAGCAGTCATATATCACCGAATCTCTCACATATTACAGGGATGACAGGATATTTGCCTTCGTCAGAAAATTAATTGAATAGTTTTAGATTGATTTATTTGATAATAAATCCCATACAACCACCCCCCCCCACACACACACACACCCATGAAAGTAAAAGCTAGATAAATTTGAAAAAGTGCTTCCAGTAAAACATAGTGAGATTTATTAGGAATTTTATACTTAATTTATAGATGAGTCCTCCATTTTCCATTTTTAAACAAAATCAAAATTCAGTTTTTCAAATTTTCCGCATTTTCTGCTGATATCAATATCAAGTATTATGATACACCTACTATTTCTAATCTCATGATTAGCAACACAATTCAGACAACACAAATTTAATGAATCGTAGCCCGTCAGCTAGGTGAAATATGAGCAGCTGTCGTCATGGTTGAAAAAGGACAGCTAGCACAGGGGCCGCGCAGAGTGTTTGCATAAGGTCATTAAGTTACTATAATTGCTTGGTGTACTGGTGTTATTTAGTTAAAGAATGATTTTCACATTTTTAATATTTGTTTTTAGTAATTTGCTTAACAATTTTAAGGTTTATTTACCTCGGCATTTCATGATTTCCCATTTTCTGCATTATACTTCTAATTTCCGTGATTTTTTTCCCTTTTCCCGTATCACGGAGGGAAATGGCAGCTTTAGTATACAGTTCTCGCATTAAATTGAAGACTGTAAGAAAAAAAAGTACTGAAGTCACATCACTACTACTTTTGAGAAACAAAGGTCAAAGTTTTCCAATTTGTCCTACAGATCAGCAATTGTTAACGCCTAATCAGGCCGGGCTTTTTTTGAAATTGCATAGCATGGGGGGGGGGGGGGGGGGCTTATTTGGCCCCCCCCTCAGATCTCGGCCGGGATTTCCCCGCGCGATCTGCGCGAAACATTTGCACGTGCAAGACCGGACGTAATCTCAAGACTGTATAGTTAGATTTCTGAAAAATAATTATCTTCTATTTTAAGTAATTAATTATGCATTTTTGTATAAAATCATTATTTTTGCCTATAACTCTCTTAAACAGCTCACAGAATGCTAATTTTTGTGATAATATTCCTTTTTGACCATTCTAACAATTATCTTGTCAAAAAATGGCGCAATAGTAATTATTTTTATTTTTTATTGTTAATGAATTTTTTAATGTAATTTCTTGCTTTTTGCCGACCTTTGCTTTTTATTGGTTTTTTTGAAATGCCCGCGCGCCCCGGCCGCGCGCGCGGATCTTCTGCGGGACTTTTGCCTCAAAATAAATAGGCATAATTAGTTATTTCCAATCAGTAAATAGTAAAACATAATCATACTTTATGAATGGCTGAAAAACATCTAATTTCATTGAAATTAAACACCACGATTTCATGTTTTTTTAAGCGATTTTTTTGGTGTGACCATTGCAACGTACGAAAAGTTGCGTAACTCCGAACCGCGTACCCGGACGTCGCGAATTTGTCTCAATAAGATGCGCAACACTTGAAATAACGTCGCTGAGCGAAGGGCCTCACACCACCCCTCCCTTTCTCGCACGACGACAGGAATGTCGCCCACCACACAACACTTTGTCGAGGGGGGGGGGCTTTCTTTAGTCCCCCCCCCCCCCCACACACCCCCCACCCCCGCCGCGCAAGTAGGGTTAAGTTGTACTCCAAACCTTGCTGAAAGTTAAAATTGCCCCACTCACACATCGCATCAACCACCTTGTATAATAACAAATCTATACTATTGTGACTTAAAGTACTTCTCTAGCAAAAAACAGGTCTGCAAAGATAGAATTTCTATGTTGAATGTCAAAACACCACTTAATTATATATATTTGGAATTGTCCTCTGCCCTAAGACGGACAAGTTTGATACAATTTGTCAAAAATGGATGTGTTTTAAATTTGACTCATTTGACCTGTACCGGAGTGCCGCCTATTCATCAACAAAGCACAAAATACAGATAAATTAATATATTCTTAATCCTTCGTAATAGATCGAGTAATTTGAAATACCTTTGAAGAAATTAGACCAGTTAAAAATTTGACCCCAGTTGACCCCTCCCTGACCTAGGAAGGTTCATTGACCAAATCTCGTCAATAATTCTTGGTCAATGTAACCGGACTTTTAAACAATCACTACCTCATTTCGTCAAAAATGTGACTTAGTACTTCTTATCTACAACACTTCGATGGTCTCACCCCCAAATATCTGATGGTAGATCATCCAGCTACTTGTTCTGGACTGCGTCTGAATAAGTGGCGCGACCTGGGGCATTCTGATTGGGAGGATCACAGCTAACACATTTCGCATTCAGTTGCTATTTCTTACC
>JZLH01S0152167.1:17986-31567 GCA_001188425.1 Eucidaris tribuloides
TTGTTACGGTGAATGGGTCTATGTGTATTTAACCTAGTGTTTTGCTGACCACTTCTTTGCACTGGCGAGCTGTATTAGGCATATATGACCTGCCATTATCCTATTACTATAAATGTATATGTGTCAGAAAAAATGGAGAAAACAAAAGCAACGAAAATATGGTTCCTTCTGATTGATATATATTTTAAAATATATATTCAATCATGTAAATCGTGGATTCAGTTTTTCATCTTTACTGTTTGGACTTTTTGGGGAAAACAAGTAGTACATGTAGATTTAAATCTTAAATATTGTTTTTGTCGATCAGCTAACTTTTTCATCAGAAGGCCACAAAGTATTCTACTGCCACCCTAGACATCAGAAAACAACATCAATTCCGCTTATTTTTTTTTTAATAGCTGTGATGTGTACTTTTTTTGGACAACATGTAGTGGTATGTAATAGAAATGGAATATGTCAGGGGTCCCCTCGAAATTTTACATTTTGAATAATTTCGTAAAGAGGGGAGGGTTTCAAAACCAGTAATTTTCAGGGCATTGATAGATCATATAGTTCTATCTAAAAACAAAATAGCAAAGAATTTCATGTTTTACCATTTAATTAAACTACACTTGAATTGCAACCTGTAATGCACAGATGTCATTCTACCCTGTCGCAAAATCGTTCTGTTGTAAAGACACGACCTGATGGCACTTTCTCCTCTACTTTTGAAAGACACAAAGTAAAATTACACTATTTTGATGGGGTTAAGGCCACACCGTGATCAAAGCCCAACTGTTCTGGTTGATCAGACAAATTTATCGTCGATTTTTCACAAAGTATTCTATTGTCACCCTAGACATCAGAAAAAAATGCATTAAACCAATTTGTATAGCCATTTATAGCCAATTGTTTGTAACCGCTTACAAACAGATAAATAGAAATGCCGTATGAAAGATATTTCATCACTAATAATGCCACTATATATTATTAAAACACCTGTCACTTACTGAAAATATATAAACCCAAAGTCCAAACAGCGTGCTAATTTCATAATTTCTCAAATTAGAGTGAAAGGTTCAGAAGTCTTTTCCTTCCTGATGTACATGTACATGTATTTCAAAGTTAGGACCACCATATCCTCCAACTGGTATAAACAAATGAATTCAAAGTAGGAAAAAAAATTGTCGATCGGACCAGTGGCGTAACTACGGGGGAGGGGGGAGGCACGTGCCCCCCCCCCAATAGGCCGGCAAAAAAAAAACCGACAGAAAAGGAAAGGAAAAAAAAAAAGGAAAATTAGGGCGAACCAATTTAGACATTAGTTTTGAATCACCTTTTGAAATAGACTTATAAGTGTACATGTAAGTCCTTATGTTGATTAAACTTTTTATTAACTTATTGAAAACTGCGTAATCCATGTAGTTTTGTTCGTCTATTCAAAGTGGCGGCATAGGTTTGTGCAAGGGTAGTTTGACAGAGGTGCCACGTTCAGTTCAGCACTTTTTGTGTATTTCACGAAACAAAAAGCAACTCTTATCGACAGGAATATAGTGAGCTAGAGACATACTCTTGCAAGTCATTTCCTAGTGTTGATTGGATAGTTTTGTTTATCAATCGTTAAAATGTTTCGGAACATATAGATACATCTTTTGTAGCGTAGTTTTTTTTTTTATAAGCAAGAATGTTTGTTGTTAAAGGCATTGTATAACAAGGTTTCCAAATTAAAAAATCTGAGCTTCATGATTCCCCATGCTACCAGTGTCTCTGATAAGGTCTAAAATGAAGCCCTGAAAAAATTGCAGTTTAAAATGATCATTAAGTGCTTCAAAAAAATGAAAATCATTGAGAGACCATTCCAGCTTTCCCCATAGAATGCTGTATTGCAGAATTTCCTATCGGCTGAGAATGATTAATGTGATAATTGAATCTGAACATATTGTACTAGTGACAGGATAACTGTCTGCACTTTTGTGTTCTAGAGTGTTTATTTGTCCATTCAAACACTGTCAGATATGTCACATAGCAAAGTTTGATAATTTAAAGACCATCACGCACGACTAAATTTGTGATGCAGATGAGCTACGCCATCATACGGTCACATTCGTGACATCTAGCCACGCCTCTAAGGCGACGCTGCGTTTCTGGACTGCGCACAGCTTTCGTGTGCCGATTGCGCACAGAAAGTAGAATATCCTACGAGTTGGGACGAATGACCAATTTGAACGGTTGTGTCCGATTCGTTGTGCTGATCGCTTCGCTGATTGCATTCTGATGACAAGCGATCATGTATTTCATTAGTCCCGTTTCAACACCCTTTGAAAGGGATTTCTTTGAACACGCCTTACATGAGTTGATCGCTAATTCAATAGTAAAAGACAAGTAGGAATAAAAAGCAAAATGCACTTGTGTTGTTGTTGCTTTTAAAAATATACCTCACCCCCCCCCCAATTCTCTCTGCTGTTTGATGTTGTAATGTCTGTAGTCTGGAATTCAGACTAACGATGTACATGAATAGATCCTCATGTAATGTCAGTAAGGTCGAGAACGGATTTGCGTTTTGTGTATCATTATTCAGTGGTGTTATGTCATGAGGTACTAAGCCTCCATTGTTATGTACTGGTGTGTTTGTATGGGGTTCGTGTCTGCGAGTGTCTTTTATTTTTGTTATGCACAGAATGTGAGGGTATGAGTGACATTCAATGTATCTATTTTCGTATTTAGGCGACTTCATCATTTTCATGGCAGTTGTAATATTACACTTTGTGCCATCACATTCATGATGGAATGTCCATATTCACTTGTTCTTGTTTTGTTTGATGTTTTAAAGAAACATGTATATCAATTTGCAGGAATCATTAACGTGTTTCTCTAAGGAATGGAAAAACAGGATGCACTCGTTGATTAAGTTTATATTTGAGTATTCTATGAAATGAATGAAAGGCAAGAAGATAGATGAAAAACGAAAAGTAAACAGACGCACTTAATTTGAATTCATTTCTTGTTTTGAATTGAGAAGATACGAAATCATCCTTTTTCGGACGTGCTCTTACATCATTCACTTATTTAATGCATAGATGCTTTAACTCGATCATTCCAATAGTTAAGAATAAAAAGAAATGTGTACACAGAAAACAATGAATCGTACCGTCGTGCAATATTCCTGTGAACATGTTTCCCTGCTGCATGCAAAATATGACCCAGTACATATCTCATCTTGGCTGAATGAACTTATCTATCCCCTGTACTGCCCCCCAAAAGGGGATAACTGACATTTTAGTGTTTCAGAAATACTGCGAAAAATGTATTTTGTTTAAAGTCTTAAAATACTATTCAGTGTTTTGTTTTCAAGTTAACATATCCAAATGTGCACTTCAAAGGTCTTTCAAAGTCATATAACAATTTCCTGAAAATTCCGCATTTTTCGTTCAAGTTATCAGTTATGCCCTTTTGTCCGTCGTGGGGATTCCCAAAAATTTGATATCAACAAACTATTTCAAAATGCAATAATATCACAAAACCGTTTGATAATTTTACTAATATTTCACGGGTTTTAATGAGATTTGGTATGAAGGTACATGATATCAAAATACAGCCCAATTTTGGAGTATGTAGGCCAAAGGGCAAAGGTCATAGCTCATTAAATGTGAAAAATGGTTTCCGTTCGACAACTTTAGTAATATTTAATGGATTTTTACAAAATACGGTATGAAGGTACATGATATCAAAATACGGCCCAAATTCGATTTCGGAGGTTGTAGCTCAAAGGTCAAAGGTCATAGCTGATTAAATGTGAAAAATGGTTTCCGTTTGATAGCTTCAGTAATATTTTATGGACTTTCATAAGATTCGCTTTGAACGTAACCGATATCAAAATACAGTCCAAGTTCAATTTCGGAGGTTGTAGCACAAAGGTCAAAGGTCAAAGGTTATAGCTCATTACATGTGAAAACTGGTTTCCGTTCGATAACCCTACTAATATTTGACGGATATATGAGACTTGGTATAAAGGTACATGAGATCAAAATACAGCCCAAGTTGGATTTTGGAGTGTGTAGGCCAAAGTTCAAAGGTCATAGCTCATTAACTGTGAGAACAGGTTAATGTAAATGTCTGAAAGCCAGACTAGGGCATATGTAGCTTTGCCCATAAATTGTTTAATATTAATGCAAATTCTTTGCATACTATTCTGACAAGGGTTGCTCTTAACAACCTGACAGCTTGCTGGAGGCTTGTCAGACATATTAAATACTCATGTATGCAATTTGCATTTTTGATATTGAAAATTTATTCATATTAAGAACAGGTGAGAAAAATAATTTTGCACTAGGTTTCAAAGGAGAAAACATTCATAGATTTGAAAACACTATGAAATGGGTTATTGCATATTCATATTTTGGCCGAAGATGGGTAAAATCAATTTTAAAAAGAATTATTTTGAAAAAAAAGTATGTAGACTACCATTTCAGAAATCTAATCACAAATATAAGGGGCATAATTGATTAGATTATCAGACCTGGACTGACCCCCCCCCCCCATGGAAAAGGTGATAACTGACATTTTGGTGTTTCAGAGATATTGAGAAAAATGTTTGGTTTTCAAGTGAACATATCCAAATGTGCATTTCAAAGGTCTTTCAAAGTCATATGACAATTTCCTGAAATCCCGCATTTTTCGTTCAAATTGTCAGTTATGCCCTTTGTCGTGGGGTTCCCCCAAAAAATTTATATTAACAAACTGTTACAAAATGCAATAACATCACAAAACATTTCTTATATTTGGTTTCACGATTGCATTTTTTTTCTTGAACTCTTTGTCGTGGGGTCCCCACCCCCCAAAAAAATTATATTAACAAACTGTTACAAAATGCAATAACATCACAAAACATTTGTTATAGTTGGTTTCACGATTGCATTTATTTCTTTTCTTGAACTCTTGAAAAGGAAATAAGTTAATGGTGATGCCATGGAAACCAAATCATTTCCTTGTAAACTTAATTAATACCATATTTAACCTTGAACAGATTTACATAACTTTACCAAGCTTTAAATGTCTTTAACAAATGAACAGAAAATGTTGTCTAATTTCAACAAATTAAAGACAGTGACATACTATTTGATTTATTTTGTTATTTGATTGTTGTCCTGGAAACTAACAAACAAAAAAAAATGATGAAAAGACTGTTACAAACCTCTTTTCAATTTTCAGTACTCCCCACAATTTCTCCATAGGTCTTTCTTTCTTGATTATCTTTTCTGAAAACTATAAACTTTGAGTTTTCAAACAAAACATATGTTTTTAGACTGAAATTTTGTGCTAAATTCATTTCTGAAGTCAGAAATGCAAAATATGCTGTCGTTTTATAGGTATGTCAATTGTGTGTGTGTGTGTGTGTGTGTGTGTGTGTGTGTGTGTGTGTGTATATGACAGTGTTCATGATCTGACCACCATTTGACTGACAAAAGTAGGTAAAAATATTTAAGGGGGGAAAAATGCATTTTAAAAGATGAATATGTGTCTGTTCTAAGGTCAAAATAAATGTATTTCGCGTTTTTGAAACTTAGAAGTTAGAACCTGTATCTTTCACATTTTCAGTTTTATTGCCATTTTTGTCCAAATAAGACCATTTTGGCGTGACAAAATTTTTCACCACCAACTTTGAAATGGTAGAATTCACAAAATAAGAATATATTAATTTTTATGTTTATTTTTAAAAGTAATATTTCCAGTGAAACTGCATTTGCTATAATTTACTGCATACTTTACATATGGTAACCCCTGGAAATTACCCTGTGCTGTGAGTTACAAATGATACTCCAAAAAAAGCCCATTTTCAGAGTAGTGCATCTTTTGAACCACTATAACATCTGATAGGGAGATGCCAGAAGGCTGAATTTCCCTTCATTTTATGCAGAATTTAATTAATAAGCTATAAGCTCATTATAATTGTATTTTACTAACAAATAAATAACAGGAGAAAATGCAAAAAAAAAGCTACCCTTACCCCTTAATTTTGAAAAGTGTGTAAAAAACAGGACATTTAAAGAAAAAATATTTTGGGAAAACCAATCAAGCCATAGGTCTGAAAATGTAATAAATTATGTCCCTCCATAAGTGATTAGATTTTTGATATGGTAGCCTGCATAGTTTTTTTCTCAAAATAATTCCTTTGAGAATGGATTTTACTCATTTTCATCCCCCAAACAAGAAAATACAATAGATCATTTGCATAATATTCAAGGTTAGACAGATGTTTTCTCTTCTGAAAACTAGTGAAGAGTTATTTTTCTCACCTGTTCGTATGAATACATTTTCAATACCAAAAATGCAATGTGCATACATTAGTTTTTGCATGGTGTGGCGAGCCTCCAGGAAGCTATCAGGTTACGAGCATCCTTTGACAGACAGAATAGTATGCATACAATTTGTATTAACTATGAAACTAGTATAAAGGTAAAATATGCCCAAGTCTGGTTTCCAGATATTAAATTCACTCATCTTCATATTGATAAGAAAACTATTATCTTCAGTCAACTGCTTCGAGCAATACTACAGTCTTGATTTGAGGCAGAGTGAGTGTCTCCGGAGGTAAAAAGAAAAAAGTCAGAGAGTGGGTGTAATTTAGAGGTCAGAATTTTGCCTGGTCTGGAACTGAGACTACATATGCCCATTAGCTACATTGCAAAATACACAAACCGACAAGTTCTAAAATATCTTTAAAAAAACACGAAAGCATATTTTGCATTTCCGACTTCAGAAATAGTTTTATCACAACATTTTAGTCTAGAAATATATCTTTCGTTATGGAAACATAAAGTTCATATTTTTGGTATTTTGGCAGTCAAATGGTGGTAGAACCTTGAACCTTGTCGTATGTTGCAGTGTACTTGCTGGGCATATGCAGTCTCAGTTCTAGATTATGCAACGCTTTTGACCTACATACTACAATATAATAATACACTATTTCATAATGATTGAACATTTTATGCATACTATTATGTTTGACAAAGGTTGCTCTGAGCAACCTGACAACTTGCTGGAGGCTTGCCAGACATAGCAACAACTAATGTATGCATATTGCATATTTGCTGTTGAAAATGTATTCATGAGAACAGGTGGGTGGTTGTTATGTGGGTCAGGCTGAGTGCACAAGTGAACTGTGCTGTTATGCCCTTCTGTCATGGGGTTTCAGGAAAATGTTGATGTTATGCCCTTTTAACAAGCTGATTATGAAACAAAGGGACACTTCTAATTAATATTTTTTGTGTTCTACATGTTTATCATTATGTACCTAGTCCCCTACACTATGTAACTCAATTTTGAAAACAAACAAACAAACAAACAAACAAATGTCAGTTATGCCCTGTTGTCATGGGGGGGGGGCGGAGGGGCAGTAATAGATCTGCATCTGGAGACATGGACGGAGATGAGCTACACGCACGAAATTTAGAAGGACTGCATGCGAACCGCTTGCGATTGATCGCTCATACACTAGGCGCGCTCCGCAGCAACGGTGATTGCATAGTCTCAATGAATAGGCACTCACACACTTCACTCGCATCAATGCAATGGTAAAACATACGCATAAACACTACGAGGCCAACAACGGCTGCAAGGAGATATCACACAACTATTGCAGTTTCTGTTGCATTGTGGGAGAGGATCACGCATTGACTTCGATTTCTTAGCAGACAGAGGGCAATATTGACGTTTCAGTCGTGCGTGATGGCTTTTAAGACTTCTGCAGTGTTAATATATAATGTCTTTAACCCAACTTACTTCACCCGTCACAGTGCTCAAATTGTTGAAAAGACTTAAAGTTTTTCTGGAAGATTTCACATGTGCATCGGACAAATTATGGGTTCTATTTCCATTGCTAAAAGTATAGTGGCGTAACTACGGGGGCACGTGCCCCTCCCTCCAATCGTTTGGCAAAAAAGTATAAAAAAACAACGAAAGACAAAAAAAAAAAGGAAAGGAAGAAAAAAGAAGAAGAAAAAAAGAAAGAAAACTGATGGGATGAGCCGAGTTAGAAATTGGTCTAAAATCACCTATTGAACTAGACTTCTCAGAGTAAGTCCTTATAATAGTAATCAAGGTGTGCACCCACCTGAAAGGTCTTTTTCAAAACAACGTATACATGTATTAATAATTACAAATTATTCTTGACTGTTAAACTCACGATATAGAGATAACAGAGGATCAAAATATGCTCATAAACCAACTAGAACTCACGAACATCGGGGGCGTCACCCCCTGACCCTAATTGACCATGTTTTGAAATGAACTACCAGCCGTTCTTAAAACATACGAAAGAAGTGGCAAAAATGTTTGTTGGCTGCCATTTCACTAAAACATTAGTGTTACCAGAGGGTCAAAATAAGCTCATAAACTCTGCCTACTGACCCCCGACAGTTTGTCACCACATTTTGAAATTATCTCCTATATCAGCATTTCAGAATACCAAAACTTATGCCTATACCTTCGGAAGTGCAAAAAAGG
Organism: Eucidaris tribuloides; assembly: GCA_001188425.1. NCBI lineage: Eukaryota > Metazoa > Echinodermata > Echinoidea > Cidaroida > Cidaridae > Eucidaris > Eucidaris tribuloides. The sequence continues at coordinate 26,468 of JZLH01S0152167.1, forward strand.
TTTGAAAGTGGGGTGTTTTTTTTAAATTGTTGACTGTCCGTTCAATTTTCATGAAAAATAATGTCAGCAGAATCAAAGTATCCTCACGAAACTGTAAGAATCCAGGAGCTTTAGGGAGCTCCTCTCCTTGACCCCCGCCCGAGACCCTACTTTTAAGGCGGACTGCGGTTGGACCCCACCCATTAGGTTGGTCTGTCCCATGAAAAAGTTCCCTGGCCCCTGTCAAAGGTTTGATTTTAAGCACCCCTTTAAAAAAATCGTGGGAATGTGGCTAAATAAACACTTACATAATTCCTTCTGTGCTCGACATATTTCAGTATAAATAAATTATTTCGAATTACTATGAAAGAATGCTCCCGAAAACGCGCTTTCTTCTTGGAATTTCAAAGCTTTCCAGCGAATCGCTCGCTTCGCGGATTTTTTGAAAACTATTATGGGCCATTCTTTGAAAAGTGAAACAAATATGTCACACACGTGACAAAACTTATTTGACCTCTCTGACCCTAAATAACTATGATTACATAACATTAAATATTTTCACTTGATCACTATTGACATATATAAGATATATTTACATTTCAAAACAATGTACCTGCAAGGCCTTTGGAATTACATGAGATACAGAGGTCAAATAAGTTCTGTCACGTGTCGTGACCATTTGTTTCACTTTTCAAAGAATGGCCCTATGGCGTGTATATATATATGTGTTAAAAATAAAATTTGTTAATGTTGATAGGAAATAACACAAAAACTATACACCAGATAATACTGGCATGAGATTTGGGTTATTAACTGAAAAGAGTGAACACTTTTGTTGGAGGTGGTTTCAATACCACATCAATAATCAGTTCTATGTAATTCACACTTATTTAAAAAGTTAGAGTTCAGATTTTGCTAAAAATCCAACCCCCTATACAAAATTGAGACTGTACAATGTGTGTCAGAGTGTGTGTCTTGTCCACGCACAATAGCAACAGATAATGGCTGTGGATAGTGAATAGTCTAGCAGTCGCTAGGCTACTAATGAATATTAATAAAGCATTTATCTCACTTGGACGTAATGAAACTCGCATACCAACGTTTACAACGTGTGCTATGCCAGCCATTGTCCATTGCTTGATGCTATTGTGTGGGGACTAGACACACACTCTTACACACACCATTTGTTTTCAATGCAGTCTCAATTTTGTACAGGGGTTGGATTTTGAGCAAAATCTGAACTCTAACTTTTAAAATAAGCATGAATTACATAAAACTGATTATTGATATCGTATTGAAACCACCTACAACAAAAATGTTCGCTCTTCAGCTATAACTCATACTCATGCTAGTGTTATCTGGTGTATATTTTTTGTGTTATTACATATCAAAATTAACAAATTTTATTTTTAACACCTAGTATATATATGCAAACACATATTCTTGTAAAAACAAAGCAACCATTAAACTTGAAAGTAAAAAGTGTCAAAACCCTAACATTTCAGTACCCCTATACCGTACACGCTTGGCGCATGCAGCGCTTTAAATGCACCATCGGAAAATACAATTTCGGGTGAGCGAGTTGGTGCCCCCCCCCCAACTGAATGACCCACGGTACGCCTCTGGATTGGACGGATAGATCCCATCACTACTCATTTTTTATTGATTATCAAGTACATCACTTATAATAAAGCAACTGTAAACTCCCCAGTCCTCGAAAGGCGTGGAATGGGATATCTCTTATCATTTTAGAGGCAAGGATCCTGTGTTATAGAAATGCAGAGAATGACAACAACGACAATGCTGCATTGAATATATTTTAGGCGTATGGGTCTGTTACAGACAGTGATTTCCCGTTTAATACACTCCTGCTCATAATTATGGGATATTTTGTTGATACTTAAGTTCTTTCTCCTATATCGTCCAAAATTTTCGAGACGGGTGTTTATTTCACAAAAACGCACTATGTGAAGCAATTTTTGGATTTCCTGAGATGACTTAAGTAAAAACTAAAGTACGTTTGAGCGCAATAACAATTATATATTAATTTTTTTAAAAATCCACAAAAAATCTTGAAAAAGTATTAAATTAAAGTCATTAAAAAAAACAACACAGAAAACTGATCAATTTTGATCTAATGTCATTTATCACTAAATTAACATCTGAACAGTGTCTGTTACAAGTCTGATAGCGCGCGTAGCGACCACGTGACTCAACAACAACAACACCACCACCATTTATTAACACAGGTTTTAGTGTCGAGTCGGACGCTACAAAATGCTCAAAATTCCTAATTATAAGTGTTTCACCTGGGGTGAACAAATATTAATCCCAGACGTACCGTTCACGGAAAAATGGCAACTTCTAAAATGTTTTTTAAGTATTCCATAATTATGAGCATGAGTGTAGTCTTGGTCGTTTCAACTTGATCTAAAAAAAACACAAACGGAAATTCCATTTTGTCATAGAAAGTGTACACAGCAAAAACACGAATTCCATTTTGCAACGGTGAATTTCATGAATTTTCACACGAAAAGTAAAGAACCAAACCGGATTTTCCTTTCCGATTTATCGGTGAATGGAAAATCACTGTCACTAGTCTGTGTGTCTTTTCCTAGTGTTTTACTGACCACTTCTGTGTACTGAGGAACTGTATTAGCGTTAGGCCTATATGAGCTGCCGTTATCCTGTTACTATAAATAACGTATGAGACAAATGGAGAAAACAAAAGCAATGAAAATATGGTTCCTTCTGTTCTCGGTGTCTTTTCCATATAATATATAAATCGTGGATTCATTTCCCATCCTCACTGTTTGGGCTTTTGGGGAGCAGTAAGTAGTTATTAGTACATGTAGAAATAACAGACGGTATATTGCCTCTATATATTATGTGTCGTGTGATTAACTCTTTGCCCTGTGCATTATGAATACCTAGGCTGCTGGAGTATTTTCTGATTCCCTATAACAATGCATTGTTTACAGTGTTTACTCATGCATGGGTGATTCTGTACTATAGTGTGTTGTTAGTACTGGGGGAATGGTGTGAATAGATGAAAGAAGAGAAAACAATTTGTTCTCGTACAAATGAATAGGAAATATTCCTATGCATGCAGACTGTCGACGAGAGTCGACGCCAACGAGTTAGCGTTGGGGACAGTGGTCGACCGTAGCGAGTAAAAGTTTAAATCTTTACTGCACATAATTATATCCTTCTACCCTCATTGCTGCTCATGTGTTATAAAAACAGGCATTGACTCCTTCTCCCCAAACCTTGAAATAGACAAAGTGAACTGATTCGTCTGCGTTTATAGGGAAGAAATTACTGCAATTTGATGGGGATAACGAGACACCGAGAAACGTGGTCTCTGTGAAGTTTAGTCAGTCTCTGACAATTTGATCTGAACATGATCTTTTTGTATTTTTTTTGCTTGCTATATTATTAATTGTGGTGGTAGATAGGAGAGAAAGGATGATTATAAAGTGAAAATGAAAGAAAATGTGAATATCAATAATTAACGTCGATACCATGGCAGCGGTAGGATAATTAAGTACAATTATCATGATTATGGTATAAGACCGGCTTTCCATCTACCATATCGGTTGTTATAAGTTGCTATCATTGGTTTCATGTGCTGGGTGGTTTGTATTATTGACTTGTGTTTTTAACATATACACATACATATTCCGTACGAAAAGAACTGGATGTTATCAAAACACCTGTCATTTGACATATTGAAAAACTACAATTCAAATCAGGGTCCTAATTTCATAATTGGTGGAATCAACGCGACAGATTGAAAATCTGCTCTTCCTATAGATGCTCTAATTCAATGTTAGAAACACCATATCCTACAAGTGGTATAACTGGATATATTTAAAGTATAGGGAAATGGGGGAATGTCGATTGGATTGACAGGTCACAATCCTAATCCATCGTATTAATTATGAAGATTAACATGTACAGATGTGTTAAACGTCCCAGTCCTTGAAAGGCATCGGATTGGATCTGCGTTATCATATTATCACCAAGCTCCCTGTATTATAGGAATGGGGAAAACGAGAACAACAACAAATGTGCAAAGCTCATCTTGTGAGTGTGGATCTGTATGTATTTTCAGGTGTTTTGCTGATTGTATGTGACCCATGGCAATATTTAGGAGAAAATGGGTCAAACGTTAATTGTATTGGCGGTATATGAACTACTACTTTCATAATACTGTAAACGTATCTTCGTGAAAATGAGGAAACATCGAAAATGCGGTTCCATCTGTTATATGTGTCTCCTCAATGTATATGATTACATTCATACAAATCGTGGATTCATTTATCATCCTCACTGTTGGGGCTATTAAAGGCAGGACGTCTGCTTTGCATGTCTGAAAACTGACCTTGAGTAATTACACTGGTATAAAGAATAAGATATCGGGGGACTCTTTAGCAAAGTATAGGAGCGAGGAACCCAGGTTTAATGGAATCAAAGTAACCGGTAAATTTCGATTTGAATTATTGTCTGGTATGGAAACAAAACTTCTGCTAGTCTACTATGGCATATGGTTTGTTCATCGTGTATGATGGGAGATATTTTTGAAGAATTTACAAATGTGTTTCCAATTAATTACCTTCATGAACATGACAAATTCTTCGCCTTTAGTCTCATGAAGATGAGTTTCATAGCAGTGGCGTACCTGGCATACCTCGTTAGGGCCCACTTGTTGGACGGTAGACTGGGGCGATGGATGTTTAGTTGTTCATTTTGATTTTGCTTTTGCAATTTTGACCCAATTTTTCTGAAAACTGAAAACTTAGCAAATCATACAAATTAGTGCGAGCGAGCTGAAAATGTTTGTATTTCTACCCAAGAAATATTGCATTTTCTTCAATATTTGGTTGTAAATCATATATAGTATGGTGGCTGCGAACCGAAAATCTTTGTACACGTACGTAAGAAGCGTGAGATTCCCTTCAATATTGACTGATAATTCATCTTTTTATGAAAATTATGATATGATGACTAGCTTTATAAATGATGATTTATATTGACAAACTGACAATTTGACAGAGCATACATTAGTCAAAAACGAAGTGTTTTGTTGTTTTTCACTACTCTCTCCTGTGCTATAAA
>JZLH01S0152188.1:31753-48785 GCA_001188425.1 Eucidaris tribuloides
GTAGAGGAGACGCGCCACAGCAGAAGGCTGAGAGCTGCGCAAAGCCCCCTGTCAAGGGCTTTCCCTGCCAAATTAGCCGCTAGAGCTCTGTCTGCTCGAGGATTGGCCTGTTCTAGCTCATTTTTTAGTTCATTTTTTAAAGCATGCAACTGAAAACTTATATTCCCTCAAATCCTCGCGACCCGAGGCATAAGCGATCATCAATGTCGCGACGGTCTAATATACTAAAGTATTTTTTTCATTGGCCGGGCCATCCCAGTTCGTCCTTTCAATTGTTTTGCGAAAGGGAGATTATTTTTACCCTTTCCAAATAATTTGAAACGCGGACTGATTTGGCCCCACTGCAAAAAAAAAAAAAAAAACAAGAGGCCCGAGGTACGGGGCCACGGACCCCCCTCACCTAAGTCTGCAAAACTCTCTATGGTACCCAGCCCCCCCCCCCCCCCCCCCCCCTTAGAAAAACAATAGCTATATGACGTATAGTTTGGCCCTTGGAGCCGAGTTATCTAGCACCCACGTAGCCAAATGCAACCAGTTGGAAACTTTGCATCCCCTTGCCATACAGCCTATAGCTGATTTTGCAAGTTTAATTAAATTCTGTTATTCACATCCAGTTTTATAAAAACAAGCACGCCCTAGTATCTTAACATTTTGACCTTTGACCTACTTATTTGACCTTGACCCCAATTTACATTGAAGTCACTATACATGTAGCATTTACCATTCCAAGTTAGTCACAAATGCGGCCCAAAAACAACCAAAAAGAAACATTAACTTCATTGACCTTTGACCTACAATATTGACTTCTGACCCCCAAATTACGATTGAGTCCCTGTCCACGCATGTCTACCACCCAAGTTTGGTTTACAAATGCCGGCTTGTGGTTAGAAAGTTACTCTAGTTTGGGACCCTTATGCGGCCCTGCCCCTGCCGGCCCCAGTGGCGCGGCCTGGTACCACTTCCAGCCGAATCCCCTTATCCCCTCCCTGAGGATCATTCCACCAAGTTTGGTCTAATTCCATTGCATTTAAGTGTGAACCTATTCCCATAGGGCCCCATCGCCAATCTTTTGCCCCCTTTAGCGGGCCAAACGGGGCACCCTGGGCATTGTCATGAGGAACCATTAATTTTAGCACAATATAGAAGGTATCTACACACAAAGTGACCTACCTTAACTATTTTCTGGATCTACGAGAAAAGATGTTTGAAAACCTACCTACTTACTGCCGCCCTTTAGGGCCCTCCCCTGGACGACCCCCAGGAGGGGACAGTGGACCATATGAGCGACCCTAGAATCCACCACCCCCCTAAGCATCATCTCACTGCCCAAAGTTTGCGGCCAAATCAAATCCATGCATTGAAGGAGAGAAGCTGAAAATGTGTATAAGTTTACACACGCGAACGAACGACGCACTGACAGAAACGGACGCACGACGAACACGCACGAACGAACGACGCACGACGCACGACGCAACGACGGACGACGGACGAAAAGCAAAGAATCGCAATAGCTCACTTGAAGACCTTTAGGCATCAGACGTGAGACTAAAAATGCATGGTTTAATTAAGAAAATTAACTATATATGGCCTATTGATAATCAATTTGCTGAAAATACGGAAGAATATCTCAGAATAATGACGTGTTTCTTCAAGTATAAGTGAAAGAGAAAACAAGGCCCACGTATGTTTCTGATACTTACATGTATAGCAAATGTATGTTTATCCCCGCCTGTATTAGTGCCGAGCGTAAGTAATTTCGCTGTAATTTCTATTATTCTTAATATGCTCCCAAAAAAATCCCATCTCCAATTATACATTATACGCAATTAGACGGTATTTATTGCAATTTTATGAAGAGCCGGTAGAAATAGATAGTTGTTGTGGTGGGGGGGGGGCGAGCTTCAGAATCTACTGGGTGCACTTTTGCCACCTTGAGCCATTACTTTATCATCGCGCAGACTTAATGACTGTATGACTAGTTTGTAGTGAACATTATATAGATTAAATAACGTTTAATAAACATTAAGGTAACATATATTTTACCAGGATTCATGTTAACGACTATTTTCAGTACAATAAGATAAAAAGAAAAAATGCTCAAGAACCGGTACCAAGTTGCTTCTCTTCGCTCCTCCTCAAACCTCTTAGCGCCATGCTTCCATGCTGTCCTCCAGCTATTCCTGTTCCTAGCAATATGCACCCAGTCATCCTCGGGGATACCAGCAACACTTAACTGGCGCTTCAGTTGGTCTTTAAAACGTTTCCTTGGAGCTCCAATATTGCGCTTGCCCAGGCACAACTCTCCATAAAAAACAGCCTTAGGTAAACGTCTATCCTCCATACGTGTAAGGTGGCCTGCCCAGCGAAGTTGTCTTGAGAGTAGCATAGCTTCGATGCTGGAAATATTGGCCCGCTCCAAGACTCCATTGTTTGTCTTGCGGTCTTGCCATTTGATGTGCAGTATGGAACGGAGACAACGCTGATGGAAGCGCTCCAGAAGTTTTAATTGCCTTCGGTACAGAACCCAGGCTTCTGATCCATACAGGAGAGTAGTGACCACAACAGCTCTATACACGAGGATCTTTGTGGATAGGCGTAGTGAATGATTCTTCCATACACGTTTCTGCAGGCGACCAAAGGAACTATTTGCTTTAGCTAGACGGTTGTCTACATCCTTGTCAACTGAAGCATCATTGGAGATAACACTCCCAAGGTATGTAAAATAAGACCAAGACCAATGTTCATGTCGGCATTTTCATGTTAGATACTTGAAGTGTTGTTTACATTCTTAAGAGCACTTGAGTCATTCATGTAATATGATCGTGGCAAAATGGGATTATAATTGACAAGTTATAGACTGAAGTGGTACTTACATTTTATTGTGGAAGCTGCTTAGGAAAGGACACTTATCCCAACACGGATATATCGAATGCTGCCAATAACTTGTACAGTAATGTTATATGCTCTTCACAGAACGACTTGACGACTGTGTATTTCACCCACTCCAAAATGAGTTTAAGCACAGTAACACGCAGTAGTTTGGATCATAAACCACCGACATGTTTATGGATCCAGAGTTTGTGGCACTTATCACGATTAAAATAGTTTTGGTTAACTGTCTTGTTCACCACCTTTACGTCAGTTTACTTCCAGAAGAACTTCTATTATATTACTATGAGTGAACATCTGTGAACAAATGAATTTCATATTCTCTATGAATTTTCAGTTTCAATGTCCCCTTTTCCTTCCTGTTCTTATCTTTTTTAAAGTCAGATTTATAATAAATAAGAATAAAAAGATATATAAAAAACATGCCTCCAATACCATATTGCCTGATCCGATTTTTATTGCATTTCGTTCCTTTTGGGTGTGTGTGTGTGTGTGTGTGTGTGTGTGTGTGTGTGTGTGTGTGTGTGTGTCGTCGTGTGTGTGTGTGTTGTGTGTGTGTGTGTGTGTGTGTGTGTGTGTGTGTGTGTGTGTGTGTGTGTGTGTGTGTGTGTGTGTGTGTGTGTGTGTGTGTGTGTGTGTGTGTGTGTGTGTGTGTGTGTGTGTGTGTGTGTGTGTGTGTGTGTGTGTGTGTGTGTGTGTGTGTGTGTGTGTGTGTGTGTGTGTGTGTGTGTGTGTGACCGTTTCTTGTTCTCACATTTGTTGCATAGAGGTATATAAACATATTCGTTATTACTTAGTGTACTGTATTGTAGGTATGCTAAATGAACTGTGATCAGCAAAGTGGAAAGAACCGGCCTACAATATAATTGTCCCGTTTCCAGCTTCGAATGGTGTTTTAAATCATTGTACTTTGCAACATCGGGTACTGATGATGAATAGCAAATGCCAACAATAGGCTTGCCTGCTCTGACCAGTTTGTTGAGATTATTACAGACAACTTGAATCGTTAGCTTATTTTAGTTGGCCCAAACTTTGTTAGATGAGTGTAGACATACTGCGCCCTTGTGTTTCGCCCCAGTGTCCCACTGCCATGCAGTCTCTCAGCCCATTTTCTGGGGTGGATACCCTATTGCTTGTTATAAACCAATTGTTTTTCAAAGATATTGTATACATTCGTTATACCGGTGTATAGATCATAACAGCAAAACGTATGAATCTTCGCACCAAACGTGTGATAAGGCATTTTGTGGTCTATAATGTTCGATGGAGATGTGAATGGTATGATCAAAGATATGTTTAGTTGCAGATACTTCAGTTTACCTGTGTAAGTATGCCTTGTAATTTAGTTAAAGCCCCAGGCTAACAATGACTACAATTTTAAAAAGTGTGAGCTACATAAATTCTCCCTGCTCGAAGTGTCTTCAATAAGGTCTAAAACTTAAGCCCTGAGAAAAAAATTGTATCTGAAAATGATGATTTAGTGCTTTAAAAAAAAAAAATGAAAATTTACAAGCACTCAAATTGATCGGATTCACCTGTCCATTTTCCCTCACAGACTTACTGTGTGCAGATCTAGGCTATTTTGTACTCCACCGAGTACTTATTGTTTATTCATGGATATCTTCCCAGTGGCAGCATGAATTTCCAAACTTGTGTATTCTAGGGTGTTTATTTGTCCATTTAAACGCTATGTAGCTGAGATATCAAAGTTTGACAAGTTTTTTTGAAATTGAAGCTCCACAATGTTAACCTATTACTTTAATATTGCGTTACCAAACAATTCATTTTTTTTAAAGACTTTGTGCTTTTGTACTGAGTCGACAATAAGACCCTAGCCATACTAGTTTTACATTGTCTACATTTAATAAGAAGGGCAACGAGGACCAAAGGGCCAAGAGTTTCGTATATACGTGAGCAGCTCGAGGAAATTAATTCGAAAGAAGGGGCCAGTAATACAGGCGCAACTGGCTTTGGACAACTCATGCTTATAAGGTCATTTGTCAAAAGTCGTTAAGTCTAAGGTGAGAGTATTATGACAATAGAGTATAAGCGCATAATATAAGTGACTAAAGTAACAACATCGCTTGATGACGATAACCACAATGTAATGGTATCTTTCTTTGCCCATTTGTGTCTTTTTTTAGTACTTGTCAATTTCATGAACCTTAGAATATTTTAGTTTCAGCAAGTTTGATAATTGGTAGTTAGCCTTACAGTTTGTCATTCTACGATGTTGGCAGGTAGTCATTTACAAACAATTTAACTTCCACATGATATATATGTTTTTAGACCGATCATATTATCAGTATGATTATCATTAGTTGGCACTTTGATTAATAAATAAAATCTATAACTGAGAATTATACAAGACAAAAACAATAATTTGTATTTTCATAGGATGCTTCACGATAAATTTTGTTATATTGTTGTTGTTTTTTTCTTTTCGTATTTGTTGTTTATTCGTACGGAAAAGTAAAGAAAAATATATATATATATATTGTTTTATTTCTTCTTTATCTACGCTACATGGTCCAGTTCCTCAACCCATAGCATTAATCAAATTCATAATCGTAACATTGTCACTATGTATCGTACAATCCCGTTGGTCACGCAAATTATCATTCCTAATACTGTACAATGTATAAACCAATCCAATAACCTCCAGACGCATCCTAACAAGATTTATGACGTCACGTCTAATTAACAGTTGTACAATTTGGTTATTGCAATACTGTGGTAAGGGGGTCAATGAGTTGACGGGCAATCGCTATTGTGTGGGTAAGATGGAAATATGCTGAATCACTAAAAGTGTTGGTACAATATTCTCATATCAACCAACCCCCATTGCATTGAACGTACGGAGTGCAATATACGATGGATGTTATTATTCTCCTTCTTTAGTGGTACAGTGGAAAATCAGTAGAAATTAGGGAAGTGGTGGTAGTAGTAGTAGTTTAGTGGTAGAGTAGCAATAAGTGTAGTAGTAGTAGTAGTAGTAGTAGTGGAAATTAGGGAAGTGGTGGTAGTAGTAGTAGTTTAGTGGTAGAGTAGCAATAAGTGTAGTAGTAGTAGTAGTAGTAGTAGTAGTAGTAGTTAGTAGTAGTAGTAGTAGTACTACTACGAAGCCGAAATAACTGACTATATAGCTAACTAATTAAATTTCTAACTTAGTGACTAAATTACTACAAAAAAATATACTAAGTAAGTAACTTACTAATAAGTAACAAACTAAATTAATGAATGCGAAAAAACAATAAAACAAACAAAATCTGATAAAAGTTTGCAACAAATCGCACTGCGCTGATCTATACCATTACTGCTAGCAACTACTACTTCGTACTACTACTACTACTACTCAGCTACTACTATACTACATGTACTTCTAGCTACTACTGACTACTTCTTTTCTAGCTCGCTGCTTTTTTTACTAGTACTCACACTAATTGCTACTCTACCACTAAACTACTACTACTACTACTACATGTACTACAACTACTACTACACTTATTGCTACTCTAACCACTAACACTACTACTACACTACTTCACTAATTTCTAATAATTTTTCCACTGTACCACTAAGAAAGGAGAATAATAACATCCAGCTATATTGCACTCCCGTGCGTTCATGCAGGGGGGGGGGGGGGGGTTTGATATGTTGAATATTGTACGAACATTTTAGTGATTCAGCAAATTACCACCTTACACCCGCACAATAGCGATTGCCCGTCATTTCATTGACCTCCATTACCACTGTATTGCATAACCAAATTGTACAAATGTTTAATTAGACGTGACGTCATAAATCTTGTCAGGACGCGTCTGGAGGTTATTGGATTTGGTTTACATTGTACAATATTAGGAATGATAATTTGCGTGACCAACGGGATTGTACGATACATAGTGATAATGTTGCGATTATGAATTTGATTGATGCTATGTGGTGAGGAACTCGAACATGTAGCGTAAATAAAGAAGAAATAAAACAAATATATACAATGTGTCCCAGAAAAAGGAAACCGAGATTGATGAAGATATTTCAATATCTCTAAAAACAAGTATGAAAAATAAGTTGTACATGGTTGGAAAGCATATTTTCTTCCATTTCATTTGATACCGGTCACAGAGATTCCCATTCATACATGGCTGAGTAAAGACAATAAGAAGGGACACAGGTATAATTATTTGCACGCGGCAATTTGAAATTCAAATTTCATGCATGGAATGTATTCTGAGTATTTTCGACATTGAAGGGCACCATTGAAAGGCTGATTTTTATCTTCTTTCATATGATACCACATTTGTGAAAAATTCGCGTTGCATCAGTGAGAACAGACAATTTGAAATGATTGTTGCTTTCAGAAATGTTCCAAAATGCATTCATTAATAGTTTTCTGGAATGGCAGCCAGCAAGCAATAAATTACCCTTGCGAACATGACTCGGAGCTTATTGTTGTGTCCGAGCAAGATATTATAAGTGAAGTCAGCCGTGCGTGACCTTATTGTTCTGCTCGCCTCTCGTTCTCAAACTTTATTCATTTAAAAAAATCACGCTAAAACAGGCATGTTTTAATTTTACTTGTTCTCCGCGCATACATAATTCTTTTTTTTTTACGCCTGAGGTGTCATATAAAAGAGAAAATTCTGAATTTTTTACGTCATGCTTTTATTTTTCAAAAACAATTACATTTTTACCCATGAGAATGGACTCAAAGATGGAATATGCGCGTGCAAATGAAATTTTGTAGCCACCAATATCCATTGTTTTTAGTTCATTTATGCGTGAAACGATTGATAAAAAGTAATGTATTAAATGAAAGAAGAGGAACAGAGCTTTTTACAATCATACTAAATTTATTGAAGAAACTATTACTTAGTGATAGAATATTTCTGCAATGAAATCCGGTTTCCTTTTATTTCTGGGACAGCACCTGTATATATATTTTTTTTCTCTTACTTTTTCCGTACGAATAAACGACAAATACGAAAAAAAAATATATCAAAATTTAACGCGAAGCATCCTATGAAAATACAAATAATTTTTTTTTTCTTGTATAATTCTCAGTTATAGATTTTATTTATTAATCCGAAGTGCGAACTAATATATATCATAACTGATAATATGATCGGTCTAAAAAACATATATGTGGAAGTTAAAATGTTTGTATATGACTACCTGCCAACATCGTAGAATGACAAACTGTAGGCTAACTACCATTATCAAACTTGCTGAAACTAAAATATTCTAAGGTTCATGAAATTGACTAAGTACTAAAATAGACACAAATGGCAAAGAAAGATACCATTACATTTTGGTTATCGTAATCAAGCGATGCTGTTTACTTTACATCGACTATATTATATGCTTATACATGCTAGTCCGGCAGCCAGGGGTTAACCCTTGTTTTAGGGTCTATAGTTTTTTTTTCTTTGCAGATTATGATTCGCGAGACCATCAATTTGACAATCTTGAAAACTGACAGCTCTGTCAGCCTGGGCATTTGAGATATACGTGAAAAAACAAAATGGCCCTGCCAAAATGCTTATTTATCAATAGAAAAATTAAAAAGCAAGTGTTTGTTAGAGTAATGGGCTATTCGTTGTGTATATTTTTCAAAGTCCATTACGCGGCTGCAGACAAGTCAGCATAGTGTGTATATCATTTAAAGATGACATGGTTAATTTGCATAATTTTCATGAAATCACTATGTTATGCCTCATTCCACGACCTGTGACTATAATTCCTTCCGCTATAAATTACATGTAGACGCACTAGCGGGCGCGGCGAGTATGCCGAGGCCTGTGCATGTTCAACAATGGTAGCTAAACCTACATGCTTAGGGTATGTTAATGATTGCATATGGCGTCGATTAATTCCAAACGGATCTTATGATCTGACACTCTGTTAGCCTTGACGATTAGAGTTACATATGCAAGAAAACAAAATGGCGCGCCAAAGCTGAGTTTTGTCCAGTAAATCAATAGTGCAACTTTTGTTTTAGAAACTATACGAGCTTGTGTATATTTTTAAAAGTCGCAGTACCTTAGAGACGAGACGTATGTGTTGTGTCATTACAAATGACCATGTTAATTTGGCAGGTATTTAAAGAAAACACACCGACGAGTTCGGTCCCTAGTTAGTTCTCAGGGTTCCAGACCGGCTGCGAGCTGTTCCTTTCTCTGAGACGCATTCGGTCTGATGAGCACCCGAGGTCTGTAATGTCATGCATTCATGTAGCCTCAACGTATATAGACTTAGTTCAAGTTGACAGAAAAGCTGTAAGTTTCCTTAAGTATAGGGTTTGGCTTAATTCAAAACTTCTGGAAGGCGCAAACCAGCAAACCTGTTCAGCACTGACAATACATATAACCAAATGGCTTCCAATACTAATTGATTTTTACACACAGAAAAACATACTTAGTAAGGATTTCTGATGGCATGGAGGTCTGTATCTCTGAGGCGATATTGCCAAGTCCTGAAAGGTGCCATAATAAGCTCAAGATAAAAGATGACATTACTCATTCTGCAATAAATGCAAGATGCGTGGTCAAAGTGCAAAAGCTGTAATTCGCTATATTTTCGCATTTAAAAGAAGGCATTTCTCCTTTGTTTGGTTCAAATGAAGGATAATCGACCATGGCAGCTTGTTATGTAAAAAGCAAATTTCGCAAATTTGCTAGTCCGTTATTGACGGTGCATTATGCGGCTTAAACCAAAGTGTCTATCTCGTAGCAACTGTAAAGCTTCTGGAGATGGGAAGTTTGTTGCACGTACGCACAAGAATGCGGCAGTTAGGTCTGTAAACTTGTTATGGTCAGGATCTTAATAGGTTAATCAATGTGCTATGTGAGGAAGGGTCCACTTAAGACGCGTTGTCGTTGATATGCCCCCTGTGGAAACCATACCTTCCATAGACGCGCAAGCTGGAGGTAAAACAGGCTGTAAAGAATAACAATGCTTCATTGAAAATCAGTTACTGTTATCTATCGGAACATATCACAGAGACAGGCCTGAAGGTCGCCGTGTCATCTATTGATTTTAGCAGTAGGACAATGCATGATGAATTCTGCAAAGCAGCCTAAGTACGTTTTTAAGGTGGCTCATTAGCCAGAAGGCAGGCATAGCCTGGCGGTTTACTTATCAAATAACAAAATAATCCACTGTCTCCGATGTCGCAAGATTTTTTCTTTTCCAGAGTCAACTCTATAATTTTAGCCAATTGTCCATCGGGATGGCGATGGAGTTTGAAAGCTTACTGAGAATCTTTTTTCTGTAGACACCATGTTCTATCGCAGTAGGCGTAAATGATGGAATTTAGCTTTACACTTTGAGTGACTGGATGAAGTGCGATTGATGGAAAGTCTTGACGCAGCAACAAGGGATTTGACTGGCCAGGTTGTTCGCTAATAATGCTGCTGGCCCTTGTATACGCAAATATACTGCGTAGTATCTGCAAGCATAAAGGTTGGGAATGCTCATTTGTTTGAGATTTTGCCTTAGCCTGGAACGTTATGCAATTCCGCATGCATCAATAAAACCGGGTTGCGCATACACCAATCGATATGACCAAATCCTTTGAATTCGATAGTTAATATTCCTAGGAATTTTAGCAGTTTTTTATGGTTACAGCGCGACCTGCATGGTCACTGGTTTGTCTGGTGAATGCGACATCAAAGGCTTCTACAAAGGCATTTCTCATCAGGGGACGGCATTAGCCGGCATGGCAAGACGTACATTTTACCCGCTCAAACAAAGATTCTGTAGGCAATAACAACTGACAGTGTACTCCAAGACAGCAAGTAATTGTACAGACGCCTGCGTGTGTCCTTAGTTCCGGCGCCATCCAATTTGGCCGAAAGGAGCCTGCCGGCACTTCCAGTTCCACACGTAGCGAAGCAGCTTAACGACCGATCCTAGGCATCCAACGGCATAGATTGTGTCAAACATGGCAATGGCCCTTGTTGTGGCTGGCAAGATATGCCCGAGGCATATTCGCAGCTGTAACTTCAGCCTCCACTGATCCCTGTTCAGAGCAACAGGATGGCAGGATGCCCAATAATCTGGCAGTACGCAAAAAGGCCTTCGGCTTTGCAGAAGAGGTCATGTTCTGGAGGGACTATCAACCCAGCTTTCAAAGGATGTGTGTGAGGAAATAAGGAAGATGTAGCATGAATCGTCAGCAGGTAGGAGGACGGTTGGCAATTGAAGGACCCACAATCTACTGAAAACTTAACCCTATAATGGCCATTGGGCAGAGGAGACAGCAGATAATTAGAACTCGACAGCCAAAGAGCAACGTCTACACACGGCGGGCAGGTGGGGCAAGGAGATGCCACTCACAACACAGCATTTTCAAGTGTGAAATGGCATTTCTCCAGGACAGGCTGAAGTAGGCAAAACCTGCGCTCAGTATACCAATTAACCAGTCTTTTCGCAGATGCAGATATTACGACAAATGGATGCCGTATGATAGCATTTGGCCTTGTAAATAAGACAGTGGACGATAGATAATAATAGGAAAGAGGCAGCCTCGAGCATGGCCTCGTATAACTATAGAAATTGAGCACGAATACACCTGACAGTAGTTTAATTGTTAACAATAGGCATTTTTTGTAAGTGAAAAGACTAATAAGACGATGCGTGCATAATTGTTATTGCATATATTAATCTGTTGATGTTTAGCTGGCAGTGATAAAAGTTTTTTCTGTTCCAACAAACTGGAATGGCTAAAACAACGATTAAATAGTATACAATGCAATGACTTCACAGAAGCATGCTCATATGCATCCGGAGCCACATTCTATGGCCTTATAACCAGTGGTCATTATACGATAATACATTGATTTTTTTCTTCTGAGGATGTGCAGCTTGAAATTATAAATATTTTCTTGCGAGAAATCATGGTTGCGACAAAGAGAAGCGCTTTCTCCTATCAGGAGCTTTAAAAAATTGCTGAAATGCTTTTATAGTCAATCATTGATTTTTAATGCAATTAAAATATTGATTACAGAATAATAATTCTTATCATCTGGATTAAAATATAAAAAATGGAAAGCGATTTCGTGTAATGTTTACATTACCGAAATTGGGCCAGCATACGATACACCCATGCATCTCTTGAAAGTAACAAAAAACAGCTGAGAGGCCTTCACTACATCTACACTTACTGGTGAGAAATAATACGGACATCTTAAGCGTAAGCTAAATTCTGATACTCAATGGTTATCGTTGCTAAAAGTCGGCAATGGTTGTTCTTACAGTTTTTGGCATTTTGCCCGCAATCTTGGATAATGCAAATTGGTCATCTGTGACGCTATCGCAACTTACCATACTTTTTGTCAGTTTGTCAGTTTTCTCAGATGGCCGTTTTAGTATAATCCGCCAATATATTTTGTGTCGCGTAAAAAATGGACGCGTCAGTGCCATTTAACAAAACAAATTATTTGGTGGTTATTTTGTTTTTGGATACGTATTTAAAATTGGCCAAATGCTCGACAAGTACGCCATCTTTGCAAATTTCACCTCATTTTCCAATTATACAAGCTCTATCAGACTTAAGTATATACATCTTTAGGATTTTTGGTTTTAGCCAAAGGAAATGACTTAACTTAATTTTTTTTTCTAACATTACCTCAATTGTCTTTAGGCTAAGAGAGTGTCAGTAACTGAAAGATCCTTTCAAATGATAGTCATGGAAATCATAAACATATTGTATGTTGAGGCTACCGCGACTAAGCCTGACATCACCAGGCCTCGGGTGTTCATTCGGTCGCAGTGCGTACTATCTGACAGGAAGGAACAGTCGCATGGTTGGAAATGAGACTAACAGGCGCGGTTTTTCTTTTAAAATATGGCAAATTTAAGATGTCATTTATAATGACACAACACTATCAGTCTTGTCTCAAGGTATTGGACTTTTTAAAATATACACAACTTGGTACTGACGTAAAAAAAAAATGTGCGCTTTTGATTTCTGGACAAAAATTGGCATTTTGGTGGCCATTTTGTTTTTTTCCTGCATGCCTCTAATTACTCAATTGACAGAGTGTCAATCATAAGATCGTATTCAAAATAATTGCCATAGGAATCAAAAGCATAATAAAGCTAAGACTGTGGTGTTTGAGGCTACACTGGGCCTGACATCACAGGGCCTCGGATACTCAGCCCGCTCATAGTGCGATCTTACATGTACTTATGCAGGAAGGAAAAATCCGCGGGGTCCTTGGAAATAAGACTACACATCGTGTTTTTCTTGGAATAATGCAATTTAACAATGTCCCATCTGTGATAATACAATCACTGTTAGACTTTGTCTCAGGTAAGAGACCTTCTAAGAATTAACACAATATTAGTCGCTATTACTTAACAAACACTGACTTTTGATTTTTCTATGCGAACAATAAGGCATTTTGGCGGCCATTTTGGTTTTTTTTCCGTTATCTCAATATTGCCCAAGGGTGACAGAGTGTCAGTTTCAGATTTGTTCAAGTTGATGGTCTCAGAAATCATAATCTGCAAAGAAAAAAGTATAGACGCCTGAAAACAAGGTCATGCCGAAACTGGATTTTGCTGCCGGACTAATGTACTCTATTAGTCATATACTCTCACCTTTATACTTTACGACTTTTGACAAATGACCTTATAAAGCATGAGTTGCCCAAAGCAGTTGCGCCTGTATTACGGCCACTTCTTTCGATTAATTTCCCCGAGGGCTGCTCACGTATAGTTCGAAACTCTTGGCCGCTCTTGTCCTCTGTTGCCCTTCCTAATTAAATGCTAGACAATGTAAAACCTAGTATGGCTAGGGTCCTTATTTGTCGACTAAGATACAAAAATAACAAAGTCTTAACAAATAATGGACTGCCTTGGTAACGATATATTAAAGTAATAGGCTAACATTGTGGAGCGTCAATTTCAAAAACTTGTCAACGACTTTAATATGCTCGGCTAATAGCGTTTAAATTTTGGACAAATAACCTAGAATACAAGGTTTTGGAAATTCATCGCTGGCAAATCGGGAAGATATCCATGAATAAACAAGTACTCGGTGGAGTACAAAATAAGCCTAGATCTGCACGCAGTATCTGTGAGAGAAAATGGACAGGTGAAAGCCGATAATTTGAAGTGTTGTAAATTTTCACTTTTTTTTTAAAGCACTATATCATCATTTTCAGACTACAATTTTCTCAGGCTTAAGTTTTTGACGTTATCAAAGACACTTGAGCAGGAGGATTTATGTAGCCTCACACTTTTTAAAAATTGTGGGTCATTGTTAAGCCTGGGCTTTAATCTTAAACTTACAAGGGCCATACTTAACAGGTAAACTGAAGTATCTGCAACTAAACATACTTATCTTTGCCTCATACCATTCACGATGCTCTTGCGAGAAGCGTTATACGCGGCTACAAAATGCCAATATACTACGTCTGCTGCGAAGATTTATACGTTTTGCTGTTATGATCTATACACGCGGTGTACACGAATGTATAGCAATATTTTTTGAAAAACAAATTGTTTATCGAAGCATAGGGTATCCATCCCAGAAATGGGGCTGAGCAGACTGGCGATGTGACACTGGGGCGCGAAACAAAGGGCGCAGTCACGCTACAATCATCTGACAAAGTTTGGGGCCAATATAAAATAAGCTAACAAATACGCAGTTGTCTCTAATAATCTCACAAAGTGGTTACCAGCCAAGGCAAGCCATTGTTTGGCATTTGCTATTCTAATACCTTGATTTTGCAAGGTACCATGATTTAAACACCAATGCGAAGCTGGAAACGGGAGCAATTACATTCTCCAGGAATTACATTGGAGGCCAGTTTCTTTTCACTTTGCTGATCACAGGTTTAGTTCATTTAGGCACACCTATAATACAGTACACTAAGTAATAACGAAATATGTTTATATCGGCTCTATACAACTAATGTGAGAACCAAGAAAACACACACACACTAGCAACACAGCACACAACACACACAACACACACACACCCAGCACACACAACCCATCACACACACACACACAACACAACACACAACAAACAACACACAGCACACAAAGCCACAAGCACACACACAAACACCACACACACGACACACCCACACACACACACACACACACACAGCACAACGAAACAGGTATCGGACAGGAGCAGGTTACACTCATAGATATTAGAGCTAAACAATCGTTTTAACTTTTGAAATCTGTATACGTATAGGTCATGGACTAGACAATCGTTTCCCACCTTTGAAATAATCTCGACAACTGGTAGCAGCAGGCATACCATTTTTGCGATTTGCTGTTCTCAGAGTGTGCTGATTTTGCAAGAACTCATGATTTAAAAACACCAATCGAAGCTAGAAACGGGACAATTACTATTGAGGGCGCGTCTTTCACTTTGATTTATCAATAGTTTTAGTCTCAGTTAGCTCAAACCTAATATATACGACCAGTACAGGCTAAGTATAATGAATAATCATAATGTTTTATATACGCTTATGCAATAAATGTGAGAAGCAAAAACAGACACACATCCACACAGAACACACACACACAGCAGCACACACGACGACACACAGGCAGCACACACAAAACTCGAGCACACACAGACACAACAAACAACACACACACCACCCACAGGTCACACCATCACGACACTATATCGACAGCCAGTAGGCTTTAACTTCTATTTTAATAAGACCGATAGACTAATCATCGTTTTAACCTTGAAATCTATACGAAACAAAGGGATGATGACATCATGCTTGACCATATTAATGTTGCAATGCTTGCGTAATCCACTGGGCAAGAAGGCCTACAAAAAGTCACGGGTGCATGCCTTTACTTCTGCCTATCATACGTCTGTTAAGTAAGATTTCCTACATTTTGTTATGATCTGTAACACCATATACGAGTTTATAGCCATATATTGAAAAGAATTGGTTAAGAAGCTAATAATAATATGGGGTATCCACTCTAGAATGGGTGGGAGAGGGTGGTGGGAGCATTGGCGGAGAAGGGCGGCAGTATGGTCTTATCTTCAAAGTTTGGTCCAATTTCCGATCGTACAACCATGATAAGTTAAGTGTCTTGCAATAATCTCGCTCAAACTGGTCAGAGTACAGGCAAACCCCTTGATGGCATTGGATCTATACCTATAAACCGTAGTAACACTAAGTTAATAATATACCAATATCTTGCCACAAACTTCAAGCAAACACCCAGAAAAGAAACCACCATCGGACACAACTGACACGTATCAACAGCAAGTAGGCTACACCAAATAGAATCAGCAGTGCTAAAATAGTTTCAAACTTCAAAAATGCCATTACGTAAACATTTGGCTTTTTATAACTGGTCAGAGCATGCAAACCATTTTTTTGGTATATAAGGCATACCTATAACTGTATAGCATGTTTACACTTTGATAACAGCACTAAATACTTAATGTGTAATCGTAATTTATAACAGAACAACCAAAATGAAACACAAAGTGACCAAAATATCCTATTGGGTAAAAAGGAACTGCATTCGCACACACCTTTACAAGGATTATCTTGTTTAAAACCTTTTTCATTAAATGCTTGATTGATTTATTATTTGGACCACAAGCTGATTTACAAGTGGCATTTTTTGACGAGCCAAATTGGCCAAATAGGCTAGTCGTAACTGTAGTAAGGTTGGGTTGATACTAGCATTTTTTAGATTCCTGCACATCTTTGCAGCGTTTGTAGCACAATATAGCCTCTCCACAGTTTACATGGCATAATTTTTCCGGTTAAAAATCCGAATTTTTTACCAAAAAAGATAAAAATCGTTTATGTTTTCAACCCAAAATGGCCAATGGTCTAAAATGGGTGTATATGGGTTTATAGCATTTATGCATAGGCCTAAAATAAATATTATAGGCCTTGTCAGAACTTATTTCCAGGCGTTAAAATCAATTTTTGACCAAAATCATAAAGATGTGATTTTTCAGCTCCAAAAGTTTTGGCCAAAATGGCCCATATTGGTAGGGGCCAATTTATTTGCATAAGAATGAATTTTTCTGGAAACAGAGCATATCTATCAACATAGGTAGGCTTTGTTAAACCTTTCTTTTAATGTTCATTAAACTGGAAAAATCTGAATTTTTACCAAA
>JZLH01S0152188.1:57452-67901 GCA_001188425.1 Eucidaris tribuloides
TTCATGGTATCTGCAATTACAGACTTTGAAGGCGTCGCTATCTCCAGCTCTACGCGCGTCAGAGACAGCGTATGGCAAAATCTGAGAAACATCGACTTTTGTATTCAACTACTTGGTACACACGAGTGATTACTAAACCATGTTCCAGGTACCATTTGGCAAGTGGAGTGGCGAGAAAAATTTTCTCGCCGTGCATGCTGCCTATCAAACTTCTTCTTGCGGTATTCATGATATTATGTACGTTAACCCGAGTATCGTTTATCAAGGATATTGACTTACTGAATAATTACCTTACTTAATGTGTGTCATAATAATAATCAAATAATTGATAAAGTGGGAACAGATTTGATTCATTTCTATCCATGTTCCTTCACTGTAAACATGGTTTAGAAGTTACGGTGAATCATAATAAGTCGTATTATTGCCTAACTATTGTTGAAGTACATATATATTTGCCCTGTACATTGTAAAATGACAACCTCCCTAATAGAATATTAACAATTAGCGATGTAATGAAAATAGGAATTGAAAAAAAAAATGATTTCCTTAATTTCTAGCCATGATAGATATGCCTGGAGAATGCTTTAGAAGTCACGGTGAATGATAATGGAGCTATACACTAATGCCAAAATACAAGATATTTGTCCTATAATGCAGAATGACAAACTGCCACTAACATTGTGAAGCTTCATCGAAAGAAAATTGTCGAAATTTGCTATCTGAGCTACAGAGTAGCGTTTCAATGGACAAATAACCACCGAATAATACAAAAGTTGGGAAATTTATGCTGCTACTGGCACGATATGAATGAATAAACCATTAGTTCTCGGGCAGAGTACAAAATAGCCTAGATCTAGTAAGTCCATGGGAGAAAATGGGCATGTGAATCCGGTCAACTTTCGATTTTCACTTTTTCCCGCACTAAATAATCATTTTAAAATTCTTTTTTTTTTCAGACTTTCATTTTAGACTTGTTCAAAGACACTTGGAGCATGGAGGATTATGTAGCTCACATTTTTCTATACTGTAGTCATTGTTAGCCTGTGGCTTTAAAGCTTACAATGAGGAAATAATTCCTTGTATACAAACGAGTAAATGGATCTCTCCCATGATGACTGTAAATAAACTAAACTGCGAATGAAAATCAATTGTTGCAAGTGTATTATTTCAAAGTTCAGAGCTGGTGAATAAGGACGAGATTGATCATATCATTGTTATGGTGTCTGCTGAAACAATGTCAATGAAATGACTTGTCAAAAATGATTGGTTGGTGAGGACGAAATACATGTGATTGTCTGTTGAAACGATGACTGGATGAAAATTATTGAATGACAAGGAATGATAAAAGGTTTGTTGGATTGATTGATTGATTGATTGATTGATTGATTGATTGATTGATTGATTGCTTGATTGACTAATTGATTGCTTGGAGGCTTAATTGATTGATTTATTGATAAACCTATTTCTAAGTGATGTGAATGAAAATTGAATTCAATAAACGATGTTTTCAATTTCGTAAAATGCCTTGGTGAATGACTAAAACAATTGATTAAAATGAAACAAACTATAAAAAAAAAGAGTATCCACAACCAATCTCTGTGGTGACGATGTAAACAAATACAGCATAGAATCTAACGTTATATATCTTACTACCCACATGTACACAAAACACTGCCATAAGAACAAGCAAATAATCTACATGACCACTTTCCACGTGCAAGTAACAATTCTTTGAAGCTTGACATATTTGCATAACTGACCTTAAAACACTATCATAACAACGATACCAACAAATGATTTACATGACCACTTACCAACAATTCTTTGAAGATTGGTGTTTCTGAACGACAATTCAAACATGTAACTTGACTACACAAACTTCCTTCCAAGAAAACTTTTAGTATGCTGATATGGCTAACGTAAAAGTGAGATGCAAAGAAAATTAAACCATGAAAACGAGGAATAACAAACTTTTGAGAGTCGTGACGAATGGAATGGTACGATACAAATCGATAATGATACGATTATGAATTTGATTAATGCTATGGGGTTTGGAATTCAAAAAATGTAACGTGAATAAAGAAAAAAAATAGAATGTTTCACTATTCCGTGCAAATAAACGACAAATACGAAAACACAATATACCAAAATTTAAACATGAATATATCATCGTATTAATAATGACAAATATACTATTTATACCTCTACAACAAACGCGAGAACAGAACCAGTCACATTTTGTTTTCTGGCTCACATTAGTTGTTATAGAGCGATATTAACATATTTCGTTATTATTAGTGTACTGTATTATAGGTGTGCCTAAATGAACTAAACATGTGATCAGCAAAGTGAAAGAAACTGGCCTCCAATGTATATTCCTGAATGTAATTGTCCCGTTTCCAGCTTCGATTGGTGTTTTAAATCATGGTACCATCAAATCAGGTATAGGAATAGCAAATGCCAAACAATGGCTTGCCTTGCGGTAGACACTAATTGTGAGGATTATTAGAGACAACTCGTATTTGTTAGCTTATTTAATTGTGCCCAAAACTTTGTAGATGGATTGTAGCGGACTGCGCCTTTGTTTCGCGCCCAGTGTCACTCGCCAGTCTCGTCAGCACATTTTCTGGGATGGATACCTATTTGATGGAAACAATGTTGTTTTTCAAAAAATATTGTATACATTCGTATAGCACCGGTGTATGAGATGAGCAAATCGCAAACGTAAGATCTTCGCAAGCAGACGGTAGTATATGGCAGATTTTGTAGCCGCGTATAACGCAGTTTCTCGCAAGAGCAGTGTGAATGGTATGATCAAAGATAATTATGTTTAGTTGCAGATACTTCAGTTTCTGTTAAGTATGGCCCTTGTAGTTTAAGATTAAACGCCCCAGGCTTAACAATGAGCCACAATATTTTAAAAAGTGTGAGTACAGTAAATCTCCTGCTGCCAAGTGTCTTTGATAACGTCAAACTTAGCCCTGAGAAAATTGTAGTTGAAAATGATGATTGTGCTTTAAAAAAAAGTGAAAATTTACAACGATGTCAACTTATCGGCTTCACCTGTCCATTTTCTCTCACAGACTTACTGCGTGCAGATCTGGCTATTTTGTACTCCACCGAGTATTGTTTATTCTATGGATAGTCTTCCCGATGTGCCGAGCAATGAATTTCCAAACTCTTGTATTCTAGGTTATTTGTCAATTTAAACGCTATTAGCGAGCATATTAAAGTCGTTGAGCAAGTTTTTGATTGAGCTCTCACAAT
Source organism: Eucidaris tribuloides (assembly GCA_001188425.1). Taxonomy (NCBI): domain Eukaryota; kingdom Metazoa; phylum Echinodermata; class Echinoidea; order Cidaroida; family Cidaridae; genus Eucidaris; species Eucidaris tribuloides. The sequence continues at coordinate 60,720 of JZLH01S0152188.1, forward strand.
GTTAGCCTATTATTTAATATATGCGTTGACCAAGGAGTCCATTATTTGTTAAGACTTTTGTTATTTTTTGTATCTTAGTCGCATCAAGGACGCACGCTACCTAATACTAGGTTTTTACATTGTCTACATTTTTAATTAGGAAGGGCAACAGAGGACCAAGGCGGCAAGAGTTTCGAAATATACGTGAGCAGGTCGGGGAAAATTGATCGAAAGAAGTGGCCGGTAATACAGGCGCAAGCTGCGTTTGGGCAACTCATGGTTTATAAGGTCATTTGTCAAAAGTCGTAAAGTATAAAGGTGAGAGTATTATTGACAATAGAGTACATCTAGTGCCGGCAGCCAAAATCCCATTTCGGCATGGACCTTGTTTTCATGGGTCTAATAGTTTTTTTCCTTTGCAGATTGGATGATTTGTGAGACCATCAATTGAAATCTGAAACTGACATCTGTACGCTTGGCAATATTGAGATATAACGGAAAAAAAATCAAAATGGCCGCAAAATGCTTATTTTCGATAGAAAAATCAAAGTCAGGGTGTTTGTTAAGCTAATGGACTATTATTTGTGTTAATTCTTAGAAGTTCTTACCTGTAGACAAGTCTAACAGTGATTGTATTATCAACAGATGATATGTTAATATTGCATATTTCAAGAAAACACGATGTGTAGTCCTTATTTAAGGACGCCCGCGACTTTTCCTTCCTGCTTAGAGTACATGTAAGATCGCACTATGAACGGGTGAGTATCACGGAGGCCCTGTGATGTCAGGCCCAGATGTAGCTCAAACACACAGTCTTAGTTTATTATGCTTTTGATTCCTATGGCAATTATTTTAAACGATCTTAATGTGATTGACATCGTGTCAATTTGAGTAATTAGAGGCATGCAGGGAAAAACAAAATGGCCACCAAAATGCCAATTTTGTCGCAGAAATCAAAAGCACATTTTTTTTTTTAGTCAGTACACAAGTTGTGTATATTTTAAAAGTCAATCCGTTGAACAAGACTAGATAGTGTTGTGTCATTATAAATGACATCTTAAATTTGCCATATTTAAAAGGAAACGCCCTGTTAGTCTCATTTCCAGACCTTAGATTGAGCTGCACTGTTCCTTCCTGTCAGTAGTACGCAGCTGCGACGAATGAGCACCCAGGCTGTGATGTCAGGCTTAGCGTCGTAGCCTCAAATCAATATGTTTATGATTTCCATGACTATCATTTGAAGGATCTTTCCAATTACTGACACTCTCATTAGCCTAAGGGGACGGAATTGGAGTAATGTAGAAAAAAAATTAAGTTAAGTTCATTTCCTTTGTGCTAAACCAAAAATCCTAAAGATGTATATACTGTAAGGTCTGAATAGGAGTTGTATAATTGAAAATGAGGTGAGAATTTAAGATGCGTACTGTGTCGAGACATTTGGACCCCATTTTAAGATACTGTATCAAAAAAACAATAAGCCACCCAAATAAATTTGTTTTGTTAAATGGCACTGACGCGTCCATTTTTTACGCAAGCGAAAATATATTTGGGATTATAGCTAAAATCGGCCATCTGAGAAGAACTGACAAACTGACAAAAGTATGGTAAGGTTGGCATGCGGTCACAGATGACCATTTGCATTATCAAGATTGCGGGCAAAATGCAAAACTGTAAGAACCACATTGCCGACTTAGGCAACGATAACATTGAGTATGCAGAATTTACGTTACGTTTAGATGTCCGTATTGATTTCTCACCAGTAGACGTGAGATTAGTGGAGCTCTCAGTGTTTTTTGGTGTACTTTCAGAATGCATGGGTGTATCGTATGGCTGGCCGCAATTTGGTAATGTAAACATTACACGAAGAGTCGTTTCCATTTTTGTATTTGAAGTCTAGATCCAGAGATTTAGTATTATAGTAACCTCAATTATTTATATTGATTAAAGATCGAATGATTGACTATAAAGCATTTTCAGCATTTTCTAAAGTCCTGATAGGAGAAAGGGTTCTCGTTGTCGCAACCATGATTCGTCGCAAAGCAAAATAGTTTATAATTGCAAGCTGCACATCTCAGAAGAAAAAAATCAATGTATTATCGATAATGACACTGGTTTAGAGCCATGAATGTGGTCCGGATGATGTGAGCATGGGTTTGTGAAGTCATTGCAGTTGTAATACTATTATAATCGGTTGTTTTTAGATTCCAGTTTGTTGGAAAAAAAAACTTTTATTATGCAGCTAACATGTCTAAGCGATGATTAATGATATCAATAACAGATTATGCACGATGTCTGTATTAGTCTTTTCACTTACAAAAAATGCATATTGTTAACAATTAAGCTACTGTCAGAGTGTAAGTTTCTCAATTTCTATAGTATATAGAGGGCATGGCGATCGAGGGCTGCCTGCGTTTCCTATTATTATCTATGTCATGTCGTGTATTTACAAGCTCAATTGTATCAATCGAGCATCCATTTGTCGTAATATCTGCATCTGAAAGACTGGTTAAGTTGGTATAGGACTGACGCAGGTCGCTTACTTCAGGTCGTGAGAAATGCATTTCACACTTGAAATGCTGTGTTGTGAGTGGCTGGTCCTGCCCCACTGCGCGTGTGTAGACGTTGCTCTTTGGCTGTCGAGTTCTAATTATCTGCTTCTCGCTCTGGGCAATGGCCATTATAGGGTTAAGTTTCAGTAGATTGGTCCTTTAATTGCCAACCTACCTCCTACCTGCTGACGTTCATTGCCTACAGTCTTCCTTATTTCTCTCACACACATCCTTTGAAAGCTGGGTTGATAGTCCCTCAAACATGACCTCTTTGCAAGCGAAGGCCTTTTTGGTACTGCCAGATTATTGCATCCTGCCATCCTGTGCTCTGAACAGGGACAGTGGAGGCGAAGTTACAGCTGGAATATGCCTCGGGCTATCTTGGCAGCACAACAAGGCATTGCCTGTTTGACACAATCTATGCCGTTGGATGCCTAGGATCGGTTTAAGCTGTTCCTACGTGGGAACTGGAAGTGCCGGCAGGTCTCTTTCGGCCAAATTGGATGGCGCGAACTAAGGACACACGCAGGCTCTGTACAATTACTTGCTGTTTGGAGTACACTGTCAGTTGTTATTGCCTACAGAATCTTTGTTTTTGGGAGCGGGTAAAATGTACTCTTGCATGGCTATCCGTCCCCTGATGAGAAATGCCTTTGTAGAGCTTTGATTCGTCATTCACCAGACAAACCATGAATGAGGTCGGCTGTAACCATAACAAAACTGTAAAATACCTAAATATTAACTATCGAATCGAAAGGATTTGGTCATATCATTGGTGTATGGCACCCGGTTTTATTGATGCATTGGGAATTGCCATTAACGTTCCAAGTGTAAGGAAAATCTCAAACAAATGAGCATTCCCAACTATGCTTGGCAGATAAGTATCGCAGTATATTTGCGTATACAGGCCAGCAGCATTATAGCGACAACCTGGCGTCCATCCCTTGTTGCTGGTCAAGACTTTCATCAATCGCCTTATCCAGTCCACTCAAAGTGTAAAGCTAAACCATCATTTTACGACTACTGGATAGAACATGTGTCCTACAGAAAAAAGATCTCAGTAAGTTCAAACTCCTATCGCATCCCGATTGGAGCAATTGGTAAAATTATAAGTTGACGTCTGGAAAAGAAAAATCTTGCACATCGGAGACAGTGGTTATTTTGTTACTTTTGTATAAGTAAACCGCCAGGCTATGCCTGCTTCTGCTAATGAGCACCTTAAAACGTACTTAGCTGCTTGAGAATTCATCATGATTGTCCTAGTAAAATCAATAGATGACAGGGCCTCAGGCCTGTCTCTGTGATGATGTTCGATAGATAAAGTAAGTTGATTTTCAACATGGAGATTGTTATTCTTTTACAGCCTGTTTTTACCTCCAGCTGCGCGTCATGAAGGGGTTCCACAGGGGGCATATCAACGACAAGCGTCTAAGTGGACCTTCCTCACATAGCGACATGTGATTAACCTTATTAAGATCCTGCCATAACAAGTTTACAGACCTAACTGCCGGATTCTGTGGTACGTGCAACAACTTCCCCTGCAAAGCTTTACAGTTGCTACGAGATAGACACTTGGTTAAGCCGCATAATCACGTCAATAAGGACATAGCAAATTTGTGATAATTCTTTTACATAACAAGCTGCCATGGTCGTATTATCCTCATTTGAGACAAACAAAGGAGGAAATGCTTCTTTTAAATGCGAAAATATACGAATTAATGCTTTTGCACTTTGACAGCATCTTGATTTATTGAGATGAGTATGTCATCGTCTTTATCTTGAGCTAGTTATGGCACCTTTCAGGACTGTGGAGGAATATCGCCTCAAGATACAGACTCCATGCCATCAGAAATCTTACTAATATGTTTTTCTGTGTGTAAAAATGAATTTAGTAGTTGGAAGCATTTGTGTTTATATGTATCTGTCCAGTGCTGACAGGTTCTGTGTTTGGCCTTCCAGAAGTTTGAATTAGCCAAGCCTGATACTTATAGGAAATTGACAGCTTTTCTGTCAACTGAACTAAGTCTATATACGTTTGCGGCTACATGAAGCCATGACATTACAGACCTCCGGTGCTCATCAACCGAATGGCGTCTCAGAGAAAGGAACACTCGAGCGGTCTGGACCTGAGAACTAACTAGGGCGACTCGTTTGTTTCTTTAAAATACTGCAATTAACATGTGTCATTTGCTAATGACACAACACTATCGTCTGTCTCTAAGGTACTGGACTTTTAAAATATACACAAGCTGGTATAGTTTCTATAAACTACAAGTTGACTATTTGATTTACTGGACAAAACTCAGGCATTTGGCGCCATTTTGTTTTCTTGCATTGTAAATCTAATGTCAAGGCTAACAGAGTGTCATCATAAGTCCGTTTGAATTAATCGCGCCATAATGAACTCATTAAACATGACCTAAGCATAGTAGGTGTTAGGCATACATTGTGTGAACATGCACAGGCTCGGATACTCGCGCGCCGTAGTGCGCTGCTGACATGTGAATGTATAGGGGAAGGAATATGCTCACAGGGTGGAATGAGACTAACATAGTCGTTTCATGAAAATTATGCCAAATATAACCTTGCTCATCTTACGAATGATATACACACTATGCTGACTTGTCTGCACCAGCGTATGGCTTTGAAAAATATACACAACGAATAGCCCATTACTCTAACAAACACTTGCTTTTTAATTTTTTATTAAAATAAGATTTTGGCGGCCATTTTGTTTTTTCCGTATATCTCATAATGCCAAGGCTGACAGAGTGTCAGTTTTCAGATTGTAAATTGATGGTCTCGACGGAATCATAATCTGCAAAGAAAAAAATATAGACCTAAACAAGGTAACGCCCTTGCTGCCGACTAGCATGCTATAAGCATATAATATAGTGAGATGTAAAGAAACAGCCATCCCTTGATTATCGATAACCAAAATGTAATGGTGATCTTCTTTGCGGCATTTGTGTCTATTTTTACGTACTAGGTCAATTTCATGAACCTTAGAATATTTTAGTTGTCAGCAAGTTTGATAATTGGTATGAGTGTTAGCCTTACAGTTTGTCATCTATCGATGTGTGGCAGGTAGTGCATATACTACAACAGTTTTAACTTCCACATATATGTTTTTTAGACCAGATCATATTATCAGTATGATTATATTAGTTGTGCACTTCGGATTAATAAATAAAATTATAACTGCGGCATTATATACAAGAAAAAAAATTATTTGTTTTTCTGGATGCTTCGCGTTATAATTTATGGATATATTGTTTTTTCGTATTGTGTCCGTTTATTTCGACGGACAAGAAGTAGAGAAAAAATATATATATACAGAGCTCTGCTGTCCGCAGAATAAAAGGAAAACCGGATTTCATGCAGAAATATTCTCTATGCATAAGGCCAATAGTTTCTTCAAAAATTAGGTATGATTGTAAAAGCTTGTCCTCTTCTTTCATTTGATTAACATTACTTATTTATCAATCGTTTCACGGCATAAATGAACTAAAACAATGGATTATTGGGTGCTACAAAATATTATTTGCACGTCGCATATTCATCTTTGAGTCCATTCTCGATGGGTTAAAAATGTAATTAGTTTTGAAAATAAAAGCATGACGTAAAAAATTCAGAATTTTCTTTTTATAGCTCAGGCGCTAAAAATGAATTATGTATGCGCGCGAGAACAAGTAAAATTAAAACATGCCTGTTTTAGCGTGATTTTTTTAAATGAATAAATTTTAGATCGAGAGACGAAGCAGAACAATAAGGATACGCACGGCTACTTCACATATGAATATCTTGCTCGGAACAACAAATAATAGCTCCGAGTCATGTTGCAAGGGGTAATTTATTTGGCTTTGCTGGGTGCCAATTCCAGAAAACTATTAAGTGGAATGCATTTTGGTAAATTTCTGATAAGAAGCAATCATTTCTAATTGGTTTGTCTCGAGCTGATGCAACCGAATTTTTCACAAAGTGGTATCATATATGAAAGAAGATAAAATCAGCCTTTCAATGTGCCTTCAATGTCGGAAAATACCAGAATACATTCCGAGATGAAATTTGAATTTCACATTTCGCGTGCAAATAATTTTAACCTGTGTCCCTTCTAAGTTGTTTGTAACTCAGCCATGTATGAATCGGAGAATCTCTGTGACGGTATCAAATGAAAGGGGAGAAAATATGCTTTCCAACAATCACACTTATTTTTTCATACTTGTTTTTGAATTTGAAATATCTTCATCAATTCGTTTCTTTTTCTGGGACACATTGTATTATTTGTTTTATTTCTTCTTTATTTACGCTACATGTTCGAGTTCCTCACCACATAGCGTCAATCAAATTCATAATCGCAACATATATCACTGATGTATCGTAGCAATCCGTTGGTCACGAAATTATCATTCCCTAATATTGTACAATGTATAACCTAATCTAAATACCTCCAGACCGCTCCTGACTAAAAGATTTCATGAATGACGTCACGTCTAATTAACAGTACAATTTGGTTGATGCCAATACAGTGGTAATGGGTCATAGTGGCTTCGTTTTGAACACGGACGGATCAAGAACGGTGATACGATGATGCGATGCGCGCATAGGATAACACCGCCCCGCATGCTGTCCGCGTTGAGAATAGAAGGGAATT
>JZLH01S0152188.1:77504-100374 GCA_001188425.1 Eucidaris tribuloides
TTCAGTCCTGTTTCTAATATATATAAATGACATCAAATAGGCCTATACCTCAAATATTCTTAATTTCTCATTATTTGCAGATGATACTTCTGTTATTGCTTCACATACTAATTTAAAGTCATTGATTGAAGTTATGAATGAGGAATTAAAGAAATTGAACAATTGGTTTAAGTGCAATAAATTATTTGTAAATTTAGACAAAACCAATTACATGATTTTTCGTTCAAGAAACAGGAGGGTCCCCAACAACTTAGTACCTGTTACAATTGATAATGATATTATTTATAGGAAAGAATCTATTCAGTTTCTTGGGCTTATACTTGATGAGTTCCTGAATTGGAAGCACCATATTAATTATATTTCACTAAAATTATCTAAAAGCATTGGGATCTTATCCAGATTAAAATTCACTTTACCGTCAAATATTTTGTTTATGTTGTATAATAGTATCATTGTCCCACATTTGAGTTATTGTAACATCATATGGGGTAATACATTTAAAACATATTTGGACAAATTTTTTTTGTTACAAAAACGAGCTATTCGTATTGTTACCAATTCTGATTTTTGTTCCTCCTCCCGTCCACTTTTTGTCAAATTACAGGTGCTTCCAGTTCAGGAATTAATACGATTGAATACACTTATATTTATGTATAAATTTCGAAATAACCTCCTACCGTCTATTCCAAATATCAAATTTACGCAAAATACTGAAATACATTCTCATTTTACTCGCCAATGTCAAAACCTCCATTTACCCATTGCTCGTACTACAACAGCCAGTAACTCATTTTATTCAGTTGGTACTAGAGAATGGAACGAATTAAGTAATGATGTAAAGAAAAGTTCCACATTATCTTGTTTTAAACGACTTTGTAAACAACTTTTAATTAATGGTATGTGCAATAATGTCTGAGCAGACGGAATTTAATTTCTTTTAGTTTATGTTGTTTAGAACTCCAACTTATTAATATTCATGATAATTATATTAATGATACCAATGAAATTAGGATGTACATGTACATGTAAGTTTACATTCGGTGTTATGTGTGTTCGTGTGTGTGTGTGTGTGTATGTTGTTTTCATCAGTTTCTTTGGTTGTTTGTAACATTAGTATTTTAAGTACATTGTGTTTTATATGTTAAAGCCCCTAAATTCAAGCTCTGCTTTGAAAGGACTTGGGGCCTAACCATAATTGTTTAATTTATCCAGCTGCTGGTAACATCATGGTATTGCATTGTACCTGTATTTGATTTTTATGGTTGAATAAATTTGAATTTGAATTTGGAATTTGACACTGTCCGTGTGTGCGGGAATCCGCGGCAAAGTGCAATTTCCCGGATTGAGGATGCGCGCCTAGCCCCTGCAGTTCGGTGCCACAGCAGCATGCGCGTGCGGTATACGCAGTGCGCGCCTCTTGCTTTTCTTAGTATCTATCTCTATGAGTTCTCCACACTTTCATCTGAAAAGTGCGGTAGAGTTAGCCAATTTAAACGCATCCCTCCATAACAAGGATCACAATAAAACTTTGAACACTCATAACCTCTTGACACCGTTCAACCACAATTTGCTCAAACTTTCACTATTTCCTCTTTTATTGTTCTTACTCTCTGAATCAGTAAGATGTCTGCGGTTTCATTCCCCTTAATTAAAACACGGTGATTATTTGTCGGGGGTCAGGGGGCGGCAGCCCCCTTGAAGGCCCAAGCAGGTCTAGCGATTTTAGGAGCACATTTTGAACCTGTCTGGTTATGCACTGTTTCGTGACAGAACAGTTCAATGATTAATTACTAAATAATACCGTTTTAGAAAGAAAATGACCTCAGATTTTTATTATTTTTTTGGGGGCGGGGGTCGGATACGCTAACACACCCCGACTCACCCCTTCCCCATGCTAACCGGCATGTTATTTAAAGTCGTATAACCCGCTATTCCTATTTGAAATTAATGCGTTATACAAGGCGACCATTCAGTTCGGCAAAAACTAAATCAAATTTGTAGGCGATGTAAGAATTGGTGGGTAACTTGGCAATGATGAAATTTATTGGATTTTAGATACGTGTATCTCTGCAAATACCATATCGCTGGTTCAAAATCAATCTTCCTGCGCAGCGAGCGCAGCGCACCGCGAGCAAATTTTAATAATGTTGAATAACAAAAATATTCTTTGTGAAAAAGGGGTAGAATTAAGAATTATTCACGGGTCATAAACTCATTCCGCGCCATGCATTTGTAAATCAAGTATACACGTAACTTTGCAAAGGCTCGATTTGATAATGAAATAGAAATAGAACCCTACATTTTCTCGATAAAAAAGAAGCAAGCTGCCACAATCAATGTTTGGTCCTTTTATCAATCTGAGCCACTGGCGATAAGTGGACGTAGTTAGCGTGAACAGCAATTCATGTTCCCAAAAGACGATATCCGATATGTTCGAAACCATTTTAAACGACTTTAATTAAACCAAAACAAAACACGCTTTTATTCAGATTTATGAAAATGGCCTGCAAGAGTTTTTCTTTATAAAAGCATGAAATCTCTAAAATATCAAGCTCACTTTGTCACTCCGATGAGAATGACTGTACCTCATCTAGATGTTAATACAAAAATGCCCGAACCTTGAACATTAGCATCTATGCCACGATAAAATTAACTGAGATTACGAAATATCTCACGTAGTAGCATAAACTATGTGACACTTTGAGTAAACAAGTAGTTCTCTCAACATAAAGTTTCTAATAAAAAAAAATAACAATTTTAACTTAACATACATTGTAAGGACTTACTATTTTAAAAAAGGTTATATAAGAACAAATTCTAATTCGTCGGTTGCCCCAGTTTTCTTTCTCTTCTCTCCTTTCCCTTTTTTCTTTCGTTTTTTGTTTGCCGGCTATTGAGGGGGCGGGGAGGGGGCACGTGCCCCCGTGAGGCCCCCGCCCCCCCCCCCGTAGTTACGCCACTGAGTGCCGTCTATACAAAGACATGCATGGCTGTGCTTGCATGGAGTCTCATGCCAATAATACGTAGGTCATTATGATGGTTTAATAAAAAGACATTAAGCAAGACTATATGCAGTAGATATGTGTAACGAGTTAAGGAGATTTATTTTAACAAAAATTATGGGAAATTTGGAACAAACAAGTTTAATTTACATGTACTAATGAATAAATTGACTAACCGAGGGTTTGAAATCAAGGGGGTGATTGTATTATTAAGCACCACTATGAAAAGTGCCATAAATTAAAATTAAAAAGTGTATGGAGCATTTCAGAAAATATTTACTATATGGATGGTTGATGGTCTCATGTATCATTATGACAGCAGAAAAAAATGAAAATATTTTGATTGATTGACTGATTAATTGTTGATAGATTGGTTGATTAATTGGTTGATTGATTAATTGATTGATTGATTGATTGATTGATTGATTGATTGATTGATTGATTGATTGATTGATTGATTGAATTATTTTGTTTTCTTCTGCATTATGAAAATGAATAGAGACGAATACAATGTTGAGATATTTTTACATTACATAATACATCGGTTATGCTTGGGTTAGCACTGGTCATTTTGTATAGGGTATGAAAATTTGTTTGTGCAAGAATTGGCTGTGTATGTTGGTTGAGGAAAGATATCTCCTAGTTTAGAAATTGCCCTCTTTAGTTTCGTGTGGAGCCAGAAAGGGCGGGGGGGGGGGAGGGAGGCGTTTGAGAATATAAACTAAAAATAAATGATTGAATATAATGAACACCTAGCAGCTTTGGTGTTTGGAAACACATTGCTGTGGATGTAAATTTATCATACCCCTTCATCAAATCATGCAAGCAGAAAGTATTGTGGAATTTTGGGAGTTTCGTGAGATAAACGAGACCTTCAGCCATCGGTCCATATACAAGTTCCCGTAAAAAGTTTCGTCAACTCAATTTGGGAGACTTTTCCAAACTGTGTCAACATTTTTTAGACAATCGGGCATAAAGAAAACCCAACAGATTTTGTACGTTTTACTCTGACTGCAGTCATTTAGAATTTAGGAACAATGCACTCACCAGTCTGAACTTCTATTTTATCCTTTTGCGGGGTTTCGTCGAAAAAGTCTCTGCTAAACTTGGCAAAAAATGGCACCACCTCCATGGTGATGAGACGCCCGTCGCTAGGCAACACCTCCGCCATGTTGAGAGCCGCAAATCCGGTGAAGGTCCCAATCTCCAGAACACGTCGAGCACCAGTCATCCTTACTAGCATTTTGAGAAAGACACCTGTACAACAACAACAACAACAACAAACAAACAAACAAACAAACAAGATTTGTAGTAAATTAATGCTATTAGTGCAATACCAAGAATTGATTACCAGCACAAGCAGAAAATTGCCGGTATATTTTATCATTGGACCTCATTTGACCTTTGACCCACATGCTTATCCATTGACCCCCAATAACATTGAAGTACCTGTGAGGCACCTACCATCCAAGTTTGCGGGCTAATGACCCCAGTAGGCGTACAACTTGCAGTCATACACATACGCAGGGGAGTGTTTGGGGTGTTTGGGGAGGGGTGTTACGAAAAAACTTTTTCCAAGATCCCCCCCCCCAAAAAAAAAATCATTTTTTTTCACATTTTCAAACACCCCCCTTCGGCAAAAGGGGGTCTTTGAACATGTGAAAAAATTGACTTTTTGGGGGAATCTTGGAATTGTTTTTTCGTAACACCCCTCCTCCCATTCCCCTCCCCCTCCCCCCGGCTGAGCGAGTTGTCGGAGGTTGACGTGACCGGGAAAAATTTGACCTTGGATTTCGGAAAAGAATCGTCACCTACCCCCCCCCCCCCTCCCGCTGAGCGAGTTTTGGGAGGTTGACGTGACCGGGAAAAAAAATTGTGACCTTGGATTTGGAAAAAAAAATTCGAGACCGGGAAAAATGTGGAACCTAGGATTTGGCCCCGGATAAACACCCCCTTGGCAAAATCCTGCGTACGCCTATGCTTGCAGTTGCAGCTAAAATTTAACATTTGACATCACGGACGGACAGACGAACAGACCCCTTAGTATCAGTCGCTCCACCACGTTGGCTGGACAAACATGGCCTACTGTAAATTCTCATAATTCCAGTTTCTACATTAATTATACATAATAATTGCATAGCTAAGATATGCAACTATATTCTGTTGCAATGGAAAGGACGCATTATTTTGTTTATCTCACCTTAATCAATTTGACACAATATTGCGTTTTAAAAAGAAATTTCTAGACGAAAATCTGTTCTTTGACGAAATCATAAAATGGTTTGTTTCGAGGAAGTGAGACTGTTTTAAAATGAAACTAGAGCAGTTCGACTACGCGCAGTCGATGGGTATGCCTCGCAGTCAGCTCTACCACCCAATTAGATTGGAAAAGCCTTATGCATGCATGTATCCCATTCGATTAGAAATTTGTAAGTTACGTACCTCGGTAATGAGACCAAATGAGGTTTGTATAAGCCCTTGTGACCTTTGACCTATGACTTATAACTCCGAAATATAATTTACTTTATCGAGGCCTCATTCTGCATTCTTGACCCAAGTCACATTAAAATCTGACGAGCGATTCTTGAGTTATAATGGTATTAAAGACTGAGCCCAAATCAGATATGTATGAGGCCTTGTGACCTTTGACCTTTCAACTCCGCAATATAATCAATTATTCTGCGCTTCATACTAAATAATTGAACCAAGTTACATTGATATCCGATAAATTGCTCTTGAGTTATTATGGTAACAAACCCAAATCAGACATGTAGGAAGCCTTGTGACCTTTGACCTTGACCTATCACCTCCGAAATCCCATCAGTTCATTGGTGCCTTACAATACATACTCTACCCACGTTTCATCAAAATCTGATAAGCCATTCTTAAAGGTCCTATGACATAAAACTATCAAAACTGGGTAATCAACATCTTGTAGAGTATTTTTTTCATCTAGAATTCCAATCTGACTTTTAATTCCCGATGCAAGTTTCAGGTTTCGAGTTACTCACTAAAATAAAAACTGTTCGGGAACACCCACATTTTTTGGCCCCGATATGCAAAACAAGCTGTTTATCATGTGACGTCATCAGGGGAACGCCGCTCTCTGCGACCGAGCTTGACTTGCGTAATAGTACACGCAATACGAACATTTAAAATTAAATTGACCTCGAAATTTGTTGTTTTACTGGCGACAGATCTTTTAAATGTTCGTATTGCGTGTACTATTACGCAAGTCAAGCTCGGTCGAAGAGAGCGGCGTCCCCCTGATGACGTCGGAGGTCACGTGATACGCAAGCACGCTTTCAGCATTTTTTTTGTGGGCGGGGCGAACTTGGCGTAGAAATAATGATATTTCATTCTTAAGTGCAGTATTATTTTAACATTAGATGATTTCCCAGGTAACTTTCGATAGAATGGTATTCCAACAACAATTAACTATCAATTAAAACTCATTTCATGAGTATGTCCTGGAACCTTTAAGTTATTGCGTAAAAGACAACAGGTACGGGGCCTCATGACCTTTGACCTTTGACCTTTCAACTCTAAAATCTAATCAGTTCATTGTTGCCTTATAATACATACTTCACCCAAGTTACATCAAAATCCCATCAGCTGTTCTCAATTTACTGTGGTAACGAGCCCAAATCAGACAAGCATTAGGCCTCGTGACTTTTGACCTTTGACCTTTCGACTCCGAAATCTAATCAGTTCATCGGTGCCGTATAATCACTGATCTCCCCACTTAGTGGGGAGATCAGTGCGTATAATACATACATCATATAAGTTACATTAAAATCCAACCAGTCGTTCTTAAGTTCTTGCGGTATAAAGCAAAAATCAGACACGTTTTAGGCCTGTGACCTTTGACCTTTCAACTCCAAAATCTAATCAGTTCATCGTTGCCTCATAGTACATACTTGGTCCTAGTTACATCAAAATCCGACCAGCGGTTCTTAAATTATCGCTGTAACGAGAACCGGTAACGGACGGACGGACGGACGGACAGAAGGCCGGACGGACGCACGGACGGACAACCCGAAAACATAATGCCTCCGGCAACTTTGTTGCGGAGGCATAAAAATCAGTAACATTAAGAAACTTCATAAATACCTTGTAACATATCTGAGGACAATTCCTTGAATAATTTCCGCTTTCCCGATTTACCTTCGGTGTGAAGAGCGTCGTAATTCAATTCACTGGTCTTTTCTAGAAGCAGCTATTGATTAAAATAAATATGAAACAAAATGTATGAAAACAGAAGTTCAGATTATGATTATCATTATTTAATTTTAATAATATCATCATCATTATTATTTTCTTCATTAACATCACTATCATCATTATCATCATTATTATTAATATCATCACCATTATTATCATCATCGTTATCGTCATCATTATCATCATCGTTATCATCATCGTTATCATTATCGTTTTCATTTTCGTCATTGTCGTTATTGTTGTTGTTTATCGGGTTGATTGTGTTTTGAACATATTTTTTCTTCTGCTCCTTTCTTCCTCCACTCCTTCTCTTCTATCTCTCCTCCTTATATCCTTACCTTCTTCTCCTCCTCCTCCTTCTTCTCTACTTTCTCCTCCTTCTTTTCTTTTCTCGCCCTCCTCCTTCTCTTCTTCTACCTTCACTTCTTCTTCTTTTCCTTTCATCCTTCTTCTTCCATCTTCTCCTCCTATCTTCTTCTTCTCTTCTCCTCCTTACTTCTTTCCTGCATCCTCACTTCTTTTACTCCTCCTTCTTCTATCTTACTTCTTCTCTCCTTTCTTGCTTCTTCTGCCTCCCTGCCATCCTTCTTCTTCTCTCATCCCGTGTTTCTTCCTCTCTCTACGCCACTCCTTCTTCTTATCTCCTGTCCCAGCCTCCTTCTATGTCTCCTCATCATTCCTTGACCTTCTTCTCGCTGCATCCCATTCTCTCCATTCATTTCTCTCCTACTCTCATCCTTCTACTCATCCTATTTCTAACACTATAACAATTCATTAGATCATCTTCTCTGCCTTCTTTCCTCCTTCTTCCCACTCCCACTTCTACCTTCCTTTCTCCTCTCCTTCCTCCTCCTCCTATCTCTCCTTCTCCTATCCCTTGTCTCCTATTCACTATCTCCTTCTCTTCTTCTTCAGCTTATCTTCGTCCTTGCGCGTTCTCTACTACCTTCTTCATCCTCCTTCCATTCTTCTTTTTTAATCTCCTCCTCCTTTTCTTCCTTTCTCTCCTCCTTATCTTCTCTTTTACTCGCTATCCTCTTCTTCTTCTTTCTCCTCATATCTTCTTTCTTCTTCTCTCCCTTCTTGCTTCATCCTTCTGCATCCTTCTCCCGCTTCCATCTTTCCTCCTCCTTTCCTCCTTACTACACTCCTCCTTCTGTCTCCTTCTTACTCTCTATCTCTCCCTCTTCCCCTCCTTCTCCTCCTATCTCAATCTCCTCTCCCCTCTCTCTTCCTCTCTCTACTTTTCTTCTTCCTATTCTTCTTTCTACTTTTTTTTTTTCTCCTCTTCTTTCTTCTCTCTTTTCTCCTGCTCTTCTTTTTCTTCTCCTCCTCCTTCTTCTTCTTTCCTCTCTTCTTCTTCTTCTCCTTCTACCTTCTTTCCTTGTTCTTTACCCTCTCCTTCCTTTCTTGCTCTTTATCCAGACCCCCAAACTCCCCATGCCCCTTCTTCTTCTTACTCTCCTCCTTCTTACATACTTACCTCCTTCTTTCTTCTTTCTCCCTACTCCTATCATTATTTCCTTTCCTTCATTTCCCCTTTCGCTACATTCCTCCTTCCCTTCTCCTCTTCGCTCTTTCTACCTGCTCTGCGGTGCGGACCGTGTCGCTTCTCGGTTCTCGCTCTCGTTCCTGCCTTCTTGGCTTCGATCATCAGTGCAGTGCTTCTCCTCCTTCTTTCCTCCTTCTCCCTGCCCTTCGACTCCTTCTCTCCTTCCTTCCTCTCCTATCTTACTCTCTCCATTCTCCTTTTCCTTCTCGCATTCTTCTTCTTCTGTCTTATTCTCTTCTTTCTCTCTTTTTTCTTACTTCTGGTCTATTCTATCTTTTCTAATTTTCTTATTCTTCTTCTTCTTATAATTAAGTGTTCAATTATATCGTCATCATCATTATTATTATCGGTTTTCCCGATTGATTTCACCAACTGTTTTTTTTTTCACAACAATGAACAATTGTCAAATCAGATTTCGTTTGAAAGTGACAGGGAGACTCGCGAATGCCTATTTCAAAATTCGCCTTTTTTCAACAGGCTTCAACAACTATTATCACGATCATATATTGGTACTGTTTTTCCCCGTAGTTTTTGTCAACCCAATTTTACTAAGATTCGTAGATCAGACGTCACATTCACTGAACGGCTTAATTATTAATTATATATTATATTATTATTTATTATTATTATTATTATATTATATTATTATTATTATTATGTATGTAATATTAATGCATGGGCCATATGTCGGAATTCCCTTTAAAAATAGATCGTATTCAGGCAATCATTCCATTTACAAATGGTATGTTGACAGTTTGAAATCCATACGTCACGAACTTGTTGTTTTATGAGAATGAGAAGCACTAATAACGATACGCTATCATAATATTGTTCTTTCGTGAGGGTAATTTTTTCTCAAATTGCAGAACACGGTACGTATGACCAGCTGACGGTCAGTGGGCGACTACGTGTACTGATATGGTTATAACGGCTGAACTCTGCGTGACCTTCGGCTCGCGGTCAATCAGACAATTTTGGAACGTGCCCGTCACTTTTGCAAAATTTTGAAGTTTAACCGTCCAGATTTTAACAAAACTATATGTATTTTATCCAAAGGTTCAATGGTAAGTGTTTATTTATACTAATTTTCACATTGTGAACGATTTGAGCTGTCTTCATTTACTTTGCCGTTTTCTGGGGTGCAAATCCTGAATCCCATCTTTAATTGAGTGGATACTCACCTTTGCGTCCGAGCTGACCTCGCTACTAACGCCCGTCGCATATTGGTGTAGACCGGTCGCGAGTTGGAGGGCCTGATCGACACGTAATCGCATCCGGTCTGAGCATCCGTTGGCCTGGGTTTCTTCCTTGATCTCAGCCAGGAAACTGGCAAGAAACTCCAAAGTAGAAGCTGCCGATAAACCGTAGGTAGAAATGGGCAACAGTCAATCACAAAATTCATTAAACACAAACTAAAAGGAATAGCATGTTTCTTAACTCTATCTAGGCCGGGCTATCTTGGGAGATCATATGGCGGGGGGGGGGGGGGCTCACATACCCCTTCAGATCTCGGCCGTTGACCGCGCGATTGCGAAGAAAATTGGCACGCATGTTGCCGTCGACCTAATCTACAAAATTGTATATTTATTTTTTTTTTCTTAAAAATTGTTTTTAGTTAATTATGCTAATCTATGCGTAATTATACTTTTTGCTGTAACTGCACTTACAGCTCCAATTGTGCTAATTCTTGGTTATGTAGAGACCTTTTATGGTGTTCTTAGCAAATGTATCTAAAAATACGATAGTAGAATCAATTTCTAATGTATTTTGTTTTCGCAATTTCTTATGTATTTCTGTTTTTCGACCTTTTGTTTTTTTTTCAATGAAATTTGTCGGCGACACTTATGCAATCATAAATAGCATAGAATTAAGTTATTTGAATCGGTAAAAGCAAAAATATTCATACATTTATAGTTTTTGGCTGAAAACACAATTTGTATTGAAATTGTACACAAAATCACGTTTTTGAGCAATTTTTGGTGCGACATGTATGTACAAAATTATGTGTATCTTCGAAACCGCGTACCCGGGCGTCGTAAATTTGGTCTTGAAAAGATGCGGTAGACTTGGAGGGAAAAAGGGGGAAGAGCCTCCCAGCCCCCCCCCCCCCGGCAGAGTTAGGGTTAATCTGCACTGAATCAATTATTCATACCATTTTAATGGGGAAAACATAAAAGTCAAAAAATAACTTATCTTGCATAAGGGAATAAATCAGTGGCGTAACCTGATTTTAAATACTCTAAAAACTAAAATGTTAAATCCACATTTAATGGGGTCGAGCAGTGACCACTCTTTCTAAAGGTTGTATAAATACAACTTGTTGAATTCAGCTGAATAAAGGGTTAAATGCAACATTTGGAAAGTATGATCACTTTACAGCCCTTACAGGTGTTGAAATAACATTTCAGTTTTCAGAGTGATTGGGTTATACGTAATGCTCGAACGACACAAAAAATGTTATCAATTAAACTGTTAATTGGAGAAGGTCGGTATTATCTAAATAATTATGAGGCAGGGTATATCGTAGTAGTAAACCTTTTGTTGTCTGTAACGTTTTTCTTTTAATTTTCTCAGTCCATTAAAAGGGGCCATGACCCCCTGTCCCCCGACTCTTCGCTACGCATACCGAGCTTGAATCCTACAGACACTCCTTGAAATGGTGAAGTTCACTGGAAAAAAAAAACAACTAAAAAAAAAACAACAACCTACACTCACTCTAAGTAATTGAGGCAGGGGGTCGATCCTGTGGGCGAAGGCTAGGGGCAGTCGCCCCATCAATGGACATATTGAAGGGGTGCAAACATATCGCGTTGCTAGCCCCCCCCCCCTTCAATAATTTTGACAAATTTATTGATAAAAAGATCACCAAATGTAATGCAAGAATATGTTTAAGAATCAATGAAAGGCACCAGTAGGCCTATAACAAATTAATATAGAAATACTACTTAGCTTAAACATTTTTTTTTTCAGTTTAAGGTGCGGTGCTAGCCTTAATACGTTGAATGTTGCCCCCCCCCCCCTTCCCTGCAAGATGAATCGACGCCCCTGTTATGCAGCTCTCGAAATGGTTTCACCGTCAGCTCTTCCCATTACCTAAAAAAGTTCTGGCTCATTACGCGACTGTTCTTTACACAAGGGCATGATGTTATTGACCCGAAACCACCCACGGGAAGAACTCGACTGATTACATACAGGAAGTAGGCCTGGGTGATGACGTCAGAGCTATGACTGCCCCAGAGGCGTCGATCCATATTTCAGATGGGGAGGGGGACAAGGGTAAGAAAGATTTTGGGATTCCTGTTGCAATTTTGCGCACAGGGCGCGCCTCAAAATTGGTAATGGTGTATATGTTTAGCATTATTTTAGTTTAAGCTTTGATTTTAGTGCCTTGTACTACCTTTGAAACATATTCTTGTACTAAGTTTTATGAATTGTTCAGGTTGTCGAAATTATTTTGGGGGCGATTGCACCTTGCACCCCCCCCCCCTCATGGAAGGCGCCTCTGATGTCTGGAAGAAGGTCAGACAACAGCCGGATAACATTGCGTAATCAGCCACAGCATGTTGCACGTGAGTGTGAACCAACAATACAGATAAGCGCTGTTCCTTCTCTATATATTAGAGGTTGGATGTCATGGTTTTCCATCTTTCTCTGTTCAGTGCAATCTCACAACATTTATTTCTCTTCCTGCCCATCATCTCCTCAATATTTCCAAGCCAACTTTTCCGTTTTCGTCCTCTTCCTCTCCTACCTACAATTTTTTTCCTCCATGAGTTTCTTTTGCAAAGATTCATGTCTTCTGGTATGGCCATAATACAAGAGTTTGCGTTTCTCTGTTGATATTAAAAAAAATTTCCGTGTAAGATTCATGAGTTTCAGGACCTCATCGTTTGTTTTCCTCTCTTTACATGATGTGCGGCCCATTGTACGATAGGTACACACACAGCTGTTAACAATAGAGATGCAGGTGTCTGTATTAAGAGTTTCATAGCAAAAGCCATTAAACGCATTTTTTTCCTTTTCTTCAAAAATGGTAAGCAACACTTTGTATATATGGCTAACTGGCGTTCATTCTCATTTATTTACTTTTTTCCTTCAAAATTCACTATAACCTCTAATTCGGCGATTTGGAAAACACAGGTTTATCAGCATGCATCATGCCCAACACTGCGGCGCCAAAACTCTACAGACGCACCGTGACCTCAAGCTGGCCAGGCGCGTTCAAGCATTTTTTCCCAACATTCACCATAACCTGGATTAGGTCAGTGCTTATACTTAGATGTCGAAAGACATCCTATACCTCAGGTAATGGTGTAGTTTTTTTCACCCCTTATCTGGAGTATTTCCCAAGATATTGGGAAAAAGGTGTGTGTGAAATTTGTATGTCAATTCATGTGGCTTTTTAATTTGACAATATAAGGTTAATAATAAGCGTGTCAGCTAATAACTAAACCAACTCTGAAAAATACGTACTTGTATAAAATGGGATAAAATATGAGTATCTGGATATAAGAATGACCCAAGTCCATTTTAGAAATTGGTCTTTATTGTCCCATATGAAACCAAAGATGACAACTCAAATGAACCAGATTTCAAGTACATAATTTTTGGATATCTAGTAATACATTGTAATACACTAATGCTTTGGTTAACTAGAACGTTCATCTTTGGTTTCATTATGGGACAATAAAGACGGATTTCTAAAATGGACTTGGGTCGTTTATACATTCATATACTGTACTCGTATGTACAGTATTATGTATTGCATTTATCCAATAGCAGTTTGTAAGTCAAGAATAGTTGTGGAAATCCTGCTTCTTGCGCATCAGCACATCCCATCTCACTTTTATTACGCCCCGTGCTCATTCACCTCCGATTCTCATATCAAAAGCGTGGTCAACTCCATTCCGCAAATCCCCGAAGCTGTCCGCACGGCACGACACTCAAAAACACTCCGAAGTTTTATCAGGGTTTCAGCTTCACCCCAAGTGTTGTGTGTGTGTGTGTGTGTGTGTGTGTGTGTGTGTGTGTGTGTTTGTTTGTTTGTTTGTTTGTTTGAAAGGGGGGGGGATAAAACTCCGCTAGACCCCCGATAACACTCCGGAGGTTAAAACTCTGAATTCGTCCGCACGGTCAAAAACCCCGATCGACACTCCAGAGTTTTGAAACTCCGGAGTTTCAGCCTCCGTGTGGACACGACTAATGTAACTCCATGTACTTTCAATGTAATTTTTTCTCCTGAAGAGGTCACACAAAGTACACACAGAGAAGGAACAACAAAGTTCAATACAATCATGTGTTAGCACATTAGGTCCATGTTACATTGAGTGTATAGGTAGAGCAGCGTTTCAAACGTGCTGGCAGTGCCTTTGACTAAATAAGTTATTATTAGTAGATGATGGTAATTTTGCTAGTTGTTGGGCATAACAGTAATTCATTACAGGTATGAAGGATGAGGGGCTCATACTGATGAAGCTCCAATATTCTATTTTATATCACAACATATACATACACACGCACAAACACAAATAATACAATATAACCCTAACCCAAGTAGTAGTCGTAGTAGTAGTAGTAGTAGTAGTAGTATTATAGTAGTAGTAGTAGAAGTAGTAGTAAAAGTAGTAGTAGTAGTAGTCGTAGAAGTAGTAGTAGAAGTAGTAGTAGTAGTCGTAGTAGTCGTAGTCGTAGTAGTCGTAGCAGTAGTAGTCGTAGTAGTCGTAGTCGTAGTAGTCGTAGTAGTAGTAGTAGTAGTAGAAGTAGTAGTAGTAGTAGTAGTAGTAGTAGTAGTAGTAGTAGTAGTAGTAGTAGTAATAGTAATAGTAGAAGTAGACAGTAGTAGTAGTAGTAGTAGTAGTAGTAGTAGTAGTAGTAGTAGTAGTAGTAGTAGTAGTTGTAGTAGTTGTAGTAGTAGTAGTAGTAGTAGTAGTAGTAGTAGTAACAGGAAAAGGAGGGCAGGAGTAGTAGAAGTAGTATGAACCATTAATTTCATCGACACCCTCATCATAATCCTCACAAAAAATCAATACAACTCTTAAAGAAACGAGCCAAATATTTTTTGTTTGGTTATTTTTTGTTGTTGTTGTTGTTGTTGCTGCTGCTGTTGTTGCTGTTGTTGTTGTTGTTGTTTTTGGAGGATAGAACGTTGAAATAAGGGAGATAACGTAGGTCAAATGTGCCATCATTCTGCATCAGAATGGAATCTCCCAAGTTGTGTGGATATACACATTGTCAAGTACTCAGGTATGATAAAAGCATTAAAAGGCAATGTGGGATTATTTTTCTGTCGCATTGAGAGCACTATCACCGAGGATTATGAAATAGTGCTTAATTGGAAGCAGTTCTCTCTTTTTTTAATGTTCTACAACTATAATGATTTTAGAGAATTCTGCTGTCAAAGTTTTGCGGTCACTGTCACTATTTACTGCTATTTAAAGTGATAGGCTAACATTGTGGAGCTTCAAATTAAAAAAATGTCAAACTTTGATATTTGAGCTACACATTAATGTTCAAATGGACAAATAGACACCATAGAATACAAAAGTTTGGAAATTTATGCTACCACTGGCGAGATATGAATCAATAAACAATTAGTACTCGGGGCGAGTAAAAAAAAAGCCTAGATCAATACACAGTAAGCCTATGGGAAGAAATGAGCAGGTGAATCCGGTCAACTTACAATTTTCACTTTTTTTGAAACACTAAATAATCATTTTGAAATACAATTTTTTCAGGGCTTTATTTTTAGACCTCATCAAACACACTTGGAGCATTGAGGATATGCAGCTCACTTGTTTAACTGTGGTGAATGTTAGCCAGTGGCTTTAAATGAGTTTACGCTTACGTTTTATATTTATCACGCTTAAATACTAATAATGTAGTACTGGTTTATCTGTGGTTGTTTTTCCTGAAGAAGACAACTACGAGAATTATCCTCCCAACTTTTGAACTCGTTTACTTCTTGAGGTATTTTTCAGTGCTACCAAATACACTTCAATGATTTTAAAAGTTATATAAACGATCAATTAAGTAAAAGCAACCTAATATTTTGCTTTTGAAGATGACTTATCTAGCAATCATAAAAAATAACAAGTCGTAGATAATATGCCAACAGGTATGATATCCGTAAACATTCTGTATAGCATTCAAACAATATTGGTCGTGGTAGTGGTCGGGTGTTGTGTGTGTCCATCTGTCTGTCCATCTGCCAGTGATGTATACTGTATGTGTGGTTGTGTTCAAGTGTGATGTACATGTATCTATATGTCATCTTTATGTGAATGTGTCAGTACGTGTGTATGGGTTGCGTTTGTTCACTTCCATCGAATTATAAGAGGTATAAAGGTACTACCCTAGAAATCACAAACAACTTTTGGAGGGACTTGGTGTAGCTAGGCAGACAATCGCGGACTTTGAGCAATATCATATGACTAGTTATTATTTAACTTGCATCATAGGCTCTCGCGCACTGGTATCATTTCAACGCAACACCCATGTACATAGTCCATTTCTGAGATAATTGTATAATCATAAACTAGATTTGATGCGTTAGGAAATGTATGACTGTTTCATTTTGCGATTGTCTTCATGTGCATATCCCAGTTGCATGAATATTGTAAGGCACATTTGACTTCCGATTTCAACAACAATTGTAATCAATCAAAATGGCAACAAATTTTATTTGTGTCGGAGAAAAGTGTGAAAAATGTGGTGGCCAGTCCGACGAACAGTGTATGTATCGAGTGGAAGGAAAACAACAGCTCTGCGCTAAATGTGCTGAAAAGTGTAACGCCACTATACTGGACGCGGATGCACCCACCAAATGGAAGTGTGATGAACATAAGACAAAACCCGTGGAGGTGTACTGTGATCCATGTAAGAAAGGAATATGCCATACATGCGGACTCACAACTCACCAAGGGCACCTTATGGTTGACATCGATAAAGTGGTGAAACAAAAGAGAGAGCTGTTACACGAACAGCTGGAGAAAATTGGAGAAAGAGAAAAGGACTTATCTCATTACGATACTCAAGTGCGGAAATGTATTTGTGACACTGAAAAGGTGTTCAAAGGCATTAACGATGAAATCAGTACAGCAGCTGAAGAGGATTCTCGACAAGTAGACAACAAACGACAAGCCGCGGAAGATGAAATAAATCGACAAGCTGATGAAAAAATAAAAGAGATAAATGAGTGGAGAGATGTCCAATTGAGGGATAAACGCAAGGAAGCAGAAGAGAAGCACAAGCTAATCACGGGACAGGAACGAAGCCTAAAAGAGAAACGTGTTCGTATAAGCCAACCCATCACTGAAAAACTAACAAAGCTACAGACGGATGTTACCGCGGCATTAGATTTGCTGAAAAATTCACGTGATACTACTGATGCAGCTATTATCAGTGACAAGAGAGAACAAGTTGAGAAAGCGGACGCTCTCTGTGAACGGGTGAGTGGAAGTCTATCAGGAAGTTTTGACACTAAACTGATCGACTCCATCTCTACCGTTGCTCATGAGGTGAAATTTGTAAGGCAGCGGGAGAGGCAGATGGTTGGTGATGTGGTTTATCAATGTCCACTAGACTTGGAGGCTATCAATATATCACAACACTCCGGTAACCGAATATGTTTTGATCACATTGGTAACAACGAAGTGATGATTGGCTGGAGTTCCAGCATATTCGCCTCTCCTATGTATATTTACTTGATCGTAGACATAAATACTGGAAACAAGAGCCAACTATATATGAGCAACCAAAGATATATTACATCGTGTAGATCCCTTGATGGTAATACATTTGTATGTGGTGAGGCAAACAAGGAGTGTGTTAGTTTGTACAGTAACCGATGGAAACATCACAAGGATATCCCGCTCCCTGGGCCGAGTACACATGATCGTGGGGTAGGCCTATATGTTGCAGTCAACAAACACGGAATGGTATTGGCCGCTAGATATGGGGTTTCGAACGTACACGTCATAAACCCGGTCAACGGACAACACGTGAGAACCATCAGTCTGGGGAGCAAGACAGTATGGGACGAGATCCATGTTACTCCATCGGGGTTCATCGTCGTGAAGACGGGTCGCACCAAGTTCACTGTGATGGACGAATCAGGTACTGTGAGGAAGACCATCAGCGATGATGAGTGGGAGTACGGCTGTAGGTTTACAGTCGACACAGATGATGACCTACTGTATGTACTGTATAACTCACCACAGGATGGCGTCATTAGGGTTGATGCGATGACACTCGGTTTGGATGGTGACGTGATGAAGATCAATATCATCGAAATCAAACTACCACTACCTCGCAATTGGTCACTGGCAATGTGCTCTGATGGACGGTTGGCTGTTTTGGTTGGAAACACATTGCGTGTTTATAAGAATCCAATATATCTTCTCAAATAAGGTGATGCACGCTTGTTTGTACGTTTTTTGCACGTGACTTTAGCATACGCCATGTGAACGTCTTGGAAAAGGGGACTCTTGTTTCCCATCCAAGAGTAATTATGCGTGCCCTAATGTATGCAGAAAACGACACACACAAGTCATGATCTATAGGCCTCAAATGAAAAATTCAAGGTCTTTTCATTTCTTGTCATATAGTAGGTTGTACTGTAAAATCATGACACGATTACATAAATAGATTAACACAGAGACATACACAGACACACACACACACACACACAGACACGCACACACAGACACACACACACACACACACACATACACACACACACACACACACACACATACACACACACACACACACACTACACACACACACACACACACACACACACACACACACACACACACACACACACACACACACACACACACACACACACACACACACACACACACACATACACACAATACCCGACCACTACCACGACCACCATTGTAGACTTACCTTTTTACAGGTTGTAGGACAATGATTGTCATTGATTGTACAGCAAGGGTATTAAACCATTGATTTGGTCAAATTTTGTTCTAACAAATAATCCGTGTGATACATAAAATTACATAGTGTATTTATACACTATAAATCATGTGGTTTACCTACCAGTGTTATAATATTGATTCGTGTAATTTGAATCAGTCTTTCTTCATGATATAATTGCTTCCAATAGCTTTGATGATAGAGTGGATATCTTATATTTGAACAAATGTCTGTTCTGGTAGTGTACTTCTTTTTGAGCTTTTACGTGTATGTTTTGTATAGCCGGTGAAATTCTGTCAACGTATTTTACGACTATTATACACTTAAACCCGAGGGACAGTGAGTTACACTGGCATAAAAAGAACTGGGATCGCTGTACTTTCCTTCTGAATTAAGTTACTCATCTGCAATGTTAGATGTATCTTTGAACCGATTTCGTAAAGGGTCTCAAGGGATCACACCTCGAATTGTATTACATGGTACCATATCCGAGTCAAAAGTAACCCAATCTCATAGGTCACACTGACTCGAAAAAAGGGTCTGTTGGGGTCACATTCGGAGAAGGGCCTAGGTTCAACTTACTTCCGGTCAAGTTTGACCAAAAGCTTGAACTCGAGTGGCATTCAGTGGCACAGACTGACATAAAAAAAAAGAAGATTAGGACATTCGTTCTGATATTATATGCAATGTTAAATCTATTTAGGACTCATTGTGTAAATAAAGGTTGTGAAGGGATCACACCTCGACTTCTATCACATGGGACCAAATCCGCGGATCAAAAGTAACCCAATTTCATACACTTTCAAAAATCATGGGTCACACTGACTTGAAAAGGGAATCTGTTCTGGGTTACATTCGATGAAGTGTTAGGTTAAACTAAATTCCCGGTCACGTTTTACCAAAATCTGGGTCAACCAGACCTGTCTTTTGATCAATTTTGATCCAGAATGTGGATGAAGCCTACCCCTTCCGATTGTGAAGTGGATACCTTTTCAAGGGTCAGTCTGACCTGGTATTTTTAAACCGTTGGAGACGATTTGATTTCACTATAGCATGCACTTTCCGTAGACTCCAACATGAGTTAACTCGTACTTAGTCTCCGACGGGTTTAGAGTGTATCATAAGTCATCGATTCCTGGTGTGATGTTTTCAAGAGTAAATTTCTTCGAATACCTGACACGGAATCACTATAACCCAACTTCAGTTTTGGTGAATAATAAAATATGAATGTCTGGTCTTTTATGTTTGCTAGACATATAAGATAGATCTATGTCACTTATCAATGCACTGAAATCACACGTTCTGTAAAGTTTCCATTTTTTGTGAAATTGCTACAACAAAATACAAAATAGTCGACGGTTCCAAAGGTTTTGCTACAGGAAATATATACCGATATCTGCTTTGTGACAATTTAACATCTAAAACTCGAAATGATTTATTATGAATTTTAATGTGCATTATTTTGAATATGTTTTCAAAATTGTATAATATTTACGTATTTCAATTATCTATGAAATTAATGCATGGATAAAGCACATCAGGAGCTCTTGAAGCGCATTAGAATATATGTGAATACTTTTCTTGCTCATTATGAATTTCATATCATTATTATTATTTACAAGTTGCCATTATAAACAATGTTCAGTATGTTTGATGCCATTGCTTGATGTTGGGTATGACAATAGAATACCTGTGTGAAAGACTAACGAAAAAGTTGTCTAAATGACCAAGGGAAATGTATATTTGGGCTTTAAAAGTGTTACTGATATGTGACAATTTTCTATATTTAGTTAATCACCCATACACTTGACCATATTATGTGTATTCAACGGAGAAATGTATATAGTTCAGATAACAACACAAGAACAGCACTACGCTCACCTTAAGTGTACATAGAATATTGACATGTATTTTGGTCATTGTAAATTTGTGACTCTATACATTTATTTTTTTCTGATAAGTGCAGGTGGTGTCAGGTGAATGCATTTGTCGGTTTATTGTGATTGGTTAACGTGTAAATATATGCATGAATTTGTAAGAATTATGTTTGTGTTTATGTCTATTTAGCATCTAAAGATTTATATAACAATACATTATCAGGGCTGTGATTAACTTCAATGTACATACAATTGTAATGTGGTAGTCTTAAATCTCTTCTTTAAAAGGTGTATATAATAATATTCTGCTGATAATTCCAACACAATTAACATAAAGCGTAGAAGTCTGATATGTACAGAATATAACACTTTGTAAAATATTTTATAATTAGTGCAGGATATACTGCAGGGTTAGGTTATTTCAGTAATATATTTACTATGGTTAGATTGTGTGTAATTATGTGTATGTATTTTGTAGGAATTCTGATGTCAGGTGTTCGTTAGTTTGTTAGTTTGTTTTGTATTATTTGACGTATTTTAAAATGTAAATATAAGCGGTTCAGCTCCGACAATAGACCTTTACCGACCCCCACATCCACTATCTTATTATTTTTTTTTGTGTGTGTTATTATATGTTGATGTATTACTTGTATTTCACATATATATCTTAATTGTTTTTACTGTGGATTGTACTACTTTTTAAGGATGTGAATAAAATGAATTAGAATGCCTGTGTGAATGACTAACGGAAACGTTGTCTAAATGACCATAGGAAATGTATATTTGGGCTATAAGTGTTACTGATATGTGACAATTTTCTATGTTTAGTTATTCGCCCTTTCACTTGACCATATTATGTGTATACAACGGAGAAAAGTATATAGTTCAGATAACAAGACGAAATCAGCACTACGTTCACCTTAAGTGTACATAGAATATTGATATGTGTTTTGGTCCTTGTACATTTGTGAATGTTATTTTTTTACCTTTTTATTAGGTGGTGTCCGTTGATTGAAATTATAGGTTTATTATGATTGGTTAATGTGTAAATATTTACATGAATTTGTAAATAAAAAAGAGTATGTCTGTTTAACATCTAAAGATTCATATACGGTAATACTACATTATCAGTACTGCGATTAACTACAATGTGCATAATTTTAATACGTGGTAGCCTTAAATCTCTTCTTTAGAAGTGTATATAATAATATTCTGCAAATAATTCAAAACACAATTAACATAGAGTGTAGAATTCTGATATGTAAAACTTTGTATCATCTTTGATGATTAGTGCAGGATATAGTGCAGGGTTAGGTTATTTCAGATATATATTAATTATCGTTGGATTGAATGTAAATATGTGTATGTATTTTGTAAGAATTATGACTGTGTTTGTGTTTATTCAATATCTAAATCTTCATGTGTCAATACATTATTAGTGTTGCGATTAACTACACTGTACAAAACTTGTTATATCCGTTTCTTGATACCTGGTTGGTCAATTGCGCATCATGCAATTATTAATGATATTCCAACTAAATCCATGGAGGTGTCGCCCTTGTGACGTCATTTCAAAAGAGTTGACTATTTGGGTTTTGACGTCACACATAATGACGGCAATGTTCAAATACTCGATTCAGGGCTTGCTACTAAAGTAAAAAAATAACACCCCTCGTCAAAAACGTGTCGCAATTGTGTCCTAATTAACTTTTGTTTAATGTTTCTGTGGTTTGTTTGCCATTAATTTATACAATTTTAATGTACCGTACGCTATTTTTCCGTGCGCGTGAAAGATTTTATAGTGTACTACACCCGTATGGACTCTAGCATAGTTTAAGATTAATACTGGGCTAGGTTCGTCAAGTTTGAGTTTTGATTACACTTAAAATAAGAATGGGGATTAAGTAAGTGTTTCATAGGTTTATGAAATTGGTACTCGACTAACTAGAGTATACGTTTATGAAATTGTGTCCCTATCTTTACTGCAAATAAAAATATTACGCTGCTGTATGCACGGCAACACACACGTATGCGAAGGGGTACCGCAAGTACATGTAAATTTTCTTTTCCTTTTTATTTTTCACTTTGTGTAGTTTCCATGTTGATTCGATGACGGATAAAAATGTCCTGCTCTGAGAGTCTCTGTTTGAAACTATGACACCCTCAGTTAGTACGTTGAATGTTAAGTATTTCTTCTTGGGGCTGCGCTCCTTGGGGAAAAATTACAGTCCACGTAACCTCGGAATCGTCATAATTTCAACCAGAGACTT
>JZLH01S0152204.1:0-13324 GCA_001188425.1 Eucidaris tribuloides
CTTTTCAAGGGGTAGAAGTAAAGTGGGTGAATACCAAAGAACGGAGACAAGAACGAATGGGAAAATTTACATGCACCATCTTATGATATTTATGATTTAAATGGATTGTATAACAGTGTTTCTAGTTTTAAAGAATCTGAGCAGCTACATTGATTCCCCATGTACTAGGTGTCTTTGATACGGTGCTAAAAATGAAGCCTGAAAAAATTTCACGTTTCTAAAACGATCATTAAGTGCTTTTAAAAAAATCGAAAATCATTGAGAGACCATTCCAGCTTTGCTCCATAGACTACTGTGTTGCAGAATTTCCTATCGGCTGATATAAAATTAATGGGCCAATTTTGCTATTTGCCACATATTTGTACTAGTGACAGCATAACTGTCCAAACTTTTTGTTCTAGAGTGTTTATTTGTCCATTCAACACACCTGTCAGATTATCAAAGTTCAACACTTTTTTAAACGGGTCTTCCACAGGTTCATATAGTGTCTTTACAGTCGCCGTAAACCAGTCTTTCTAGACCTGTTCACTTTTAAGTTCCTGGCGTGTATTTGTTTCTCTGGGCATACTAGGCACATCCCATACAGACAATCAGACATTGATGTTTTCAGACATAACAAAAAGAACAACACTGATTGCTTTGTCCATGGATTTTCCATGATGGAATTCTGCCAGAATTGCCAGGATAGACGTATCACTGGTTGAGCAAACTCGGACTGAAGCCTTATGTGGCATTCAAATTTCGCGTCCTGCCATCAGAGTTTGGCAAATCTTCGGATGTTGACATCCAGTATCTTACAAAGTTTGTCAAGGTAGGCTGATAGTAGACTTATAGATCTATTTAAAAGATTTGTTTAAAGGTAATTGGCTAACATTTACCACAGGTTAAAAAATTGAGCCCGCCCATGATTCCCCTGCTACAGTGTTCTTTGATGAGGTCTAAAAATAAGCCTCTTGAACAAAATTGATATTTCAAAATGATTATTTTAGTGCTTTAAAAAAGTGAAAATCGTAAGTTGACCAGATTCACTTGTCCAGTTCCTCCATAGACTTCTGTGTGTACACCTAAGGTTAATAAAACTCGCCCCGAGTTTTATTGTTTATTCATGCATAACTTGCCATTGGCAGTGTAACTTTCCAAACTTTTGTATTCGAGGGTGTTTATTTGTCCATTTGAACACTACTATGTAGCTCAGATATCAAAGTTTGACAATTTTTTAAACTGAAGCTCCACAATGTTAGCCTATCACTTTAAAATGTACAGTGTATATTTCAGTATGGAGGCACTTTCTCTGGATTTCCATTTGGGGGTTACATGCTCCACTTGAACCTAAGATATTTTTTGTCTTTACCTTCATATATGTGTCAAATCTGGTGTTAATGAAGTGTCAAAGTTTTACAGAAGACGGAAATTTCAAATTTTCCTATGAATACCAACTCATTAGAGTAATTCTTGGGCCAGTCAAGAGCATACATGTACCGTTATCGCTTATTCTTTATTTGCAAACGTATCTACTAAACACATGACAGGGATTTAGTACTTCCAAGATCTACTGCATATCACAAAATAATAAGATACTTTTTGTAACTGAAGTGCAGTGCTCCTGGGCCCCATGAATTTCAGGGGCCACATTTTGAACAACATTAGATCCCATCTCCCTAAGGATGAGTCCTGCCATGTTTGAATCAAATCTAGAACACAAATGGATGACAGACTATGTATGACAGAAGAATGAATGAAACAGTTCCCCTGAAGCCTTGGCACAGGTGGGCTGAGAACCCAGACCAATCAGGTTAGAGACTTGTTAGCATCTTGATGTGGATTGTTGAAGCAGTGCCTAGAGCCAAGGCAAATCATGGAATGATGAAACTCGGGAGGAAGACGACCTTATTACTTCACCTCCAACCCAAGCATGAATTATCATATCTGGATTTATTCACACATTTCATCAAGCATTTGAAATCTAAAATG
This sequence comes from Eucidaris tribuloides, assembly GCA_001188425.1. NCBI lineage: Eukaryota > Metazoa > Echinodermata > Echinoidea > Cidaroida > Cidaridae > Eucidaris > Eucidaris tribuloides. The sequence goes on from JZLH01S0152204.1 coordinate 1,972, forward strand.
TTTCTAAATACAAATATATTTTCATTGCTCATTTTAACCCTTACTGTACTGGGCTATTTGGCTCCATGAAAATACGGCGCTCCAGGGAGGGGCCGTCGACCTGCCACATACTCTACAAAATTGTATTATTAGTTTTTTAAAATGTAACATCATGTCATTAAATTATGCTAATTTATGTGTGATGTGTCTTTTTGCCCTAAGCCACGTCTAGATACTCTTTGTAGTGTTTTTAGCAAATGTACTGTACCACCAAAAATTTATGATTATCTGAACTTATTCCTTATGTATTATGTTTTATTCAATTTCTTATGTATTTCTTTGTTTTTTTGAAGAAATATGTCATTGACACGGTTGTGATCATAAACAGGATAAAATGAATCAATTTGAATCAGTAATAGCAAAAATATTCATACATTTATGATTTTTGGCTGAAAACACAATTTGTATTGAAATTGTACATAAAATCATGTGTTTGAGCGATTTTCGGTGCGACATGCATACTGTTCAAAATTATGTGTAACTCCGGAACCACGTACCCGGACGTCATGAAAATGGACCTTAAAAGAGGCATGAGATTCAAAGGAAAAAAGTGACAAAACGTCGCCGCCAGAGCTTTTCGTGTTGCAGTAATATATCGCGCGAAACTTCAAGGCCCCCCCCCCCCCTCCAATGCAGTTAGGGTGTGGGAGATTTGAAGGAAAAAGTGACAAAATGTCGCGGCGAGAGCTTTCCGTGTTGCAGATATATCACACAAAACTTCCAAGCCCCCCCCCCCCCTCCCACGTGCAGTTAGGGTTAACTCCTCATCATCATCACCATCCTTCATCATTTACAAATTTGGTTTTAATAAAATATATTGCACAAGGACATTTAAAATATCAATCAAAAGTAATATTACACAAGCATGAATAAAACAATAAGAGCATTAGAGACAGAGGGTGTTATTTACAGTCAATACACAAAGTTACGAGGCTACCTGAAATGCCTGTAGCTACTATTGCTGTTTCTACAGATGCGGTAGCCCATATTGTATTTCAAATTAAACACATCCAATGGAACTTACTGTAATAGCAAATTCTAATTTAAATGAATATGATGCCTGGACATGACCTACAATCATGGAAACTGAATCAAAAGCGTTTATGGGATGGAGAAAATATTCAACACAGATTTTTATTTAAAGTCTGAAAAAGTCTTGCACAATTAAAAAACCTTTGACACCAATTTGCTAACAGATCAAGTTTTAGAAACCACAGCAACATTATGAGGTTACATCATGCATGATATGCTGAGTATGAGAAGATTTCTTAACATCTTAGGAGACTAAGTACGAGTTAACTCGTGTTGAGCGTCTATGGAAAATGCATGTTACAGTACAATCAAATTGTCTCCAATGGGTTAACAAATAACCCAAATATGCCCTTATACAACATGTCAACTCTGCAGGATAAAGCAGTTCATAAACCTGACTATAAATGGATTTGTCGGAAATGGAAAGAATATCCCTAAATCAGCAGCAGGGTGGAAAGGAAAAGTAGCGAGCTATATCATCGTCATTGAGACCAATCAAGTCAAATTGATCTGGCAGACCACACTCTATCTCTAATAACATTCAACAACATGAATGCCTGACATCATGGACATAACGTAAACCGCATCAAGGGAGAGATTCCAAAGAATTACAGAGATTGGAAATGCCGCTATAATGGCTTCAGTCATCCATTAGATTGTTGTATCCTGTATTTCATTTTGATAACCTACCCAAGCTGGAAACATACAGACAGACACAGACACACACACAGACACACACACACACAACACACACACACACACACACACACACACACACACACACACACACACACACACACATATGGAAACACAGATGCAAATATGCATACAAACACACACATACTATCACACACAGAGACACACAGAGACACACACAGAACACCTACACAACAACAACGACAGCATTATACACACAAACATACACATCATATACACATACAAACATACACCCATGTTCACACATATACACACACATACAAACACATTCACAAATCACATACACATATGTACACCACACATACATTACATAGCGTGCACACACATTCATATATCCATACACACATATAAACATAATAGAAAAATACATATCCTTGGTGAAGAAAAGACATTGACTATTTTGCAGTTTGGTGAAATTGCACACTGTTTTCACTGGAGCTGTAGATTAAAGGGAAATAAATCAAAACTATTTGAATAACTTAAACAACATTATCAATTCTTTTCATTTCTCTTTCTTTTACATTACGATCTATCTATCTAATTGCAGTGTCAATCCCCACTTATTTGCCATCTACCTATCTATCCATTTATCTACTGGATCATCAACACTACCTATTCCATCTAGCAATTGATCTATCCCCACTAACATTTGAATTTAACATTAACGATCATACACTTTTCCCGGAAAAAAAAATCCCTGCATGATCTGAAGGAAAAGGAAGGTCAGATTTTGTTCAGTCCTTGTTGGCAACATTTATGATTCATTCATTTATTTTTGTATTCCTTTTTCTTTAAATTATCAGTGTATTGTTGTTATGGTTTAATTTGATTTTTCTCATATGTAGTTATGTACTATAGTTTGTCATTATGTAACATTTAATGTAAAGCATTAGATCAACTTTTTAGAGTTGCATAAGCACTAGATCGTATTGTATTTATGGAGTCTTTATTTTACTTGTATTTTACGGTATTTGTATTTTCAGTAGCGGTATATGCATTTTTTTTGTACAAGTCATCAATTTTGTACACTGTATGACTTCTGATTTTTTTTGCACTGCAATTTTTAAAGCATGTTACAGCTCTCCTTGGCAGAAGAATTTTGGGAAGTGAATGGACAACCTTGTCAAAACAAAATTAAAAATACGAACAAAGTAGATTAATTGACTGCTTGTATTATACCTCTGCATCCGTCCCAACTCATCCCACTGTGCCCAGCAATTAAAGCCAATGACCGTGTAGTTCATCAAATTTTATCAATCTAATAGAACATACCTGACGTAACTTGTGACCTTTGACCTCTATAAATTTGCAGAAACATTGATCACATTACTTATCACTAAACTTCTCACCAAACCAAATCAATACTGGACACTCATAACTATATCAAGCCCCAAATATGTTAATTTATGCAAAGTTAATCAACCTTTGACCCTTGAACTTTGGGAGACTTCTTCCAAAATCTATAAGTCTACGTCTAATGATGCATGCCTATGCCAAGTGTGATCGATATCCATTTACGTGTTCTCTAGATATTGCAATAACAATATCAAAATGTACAGACGGACAGACAACCTGAAAACACAAGCCTCCAGCCGCCCCCCCCCCAAAAAAAATGCATAAAAATATTAATATTAATATTTGTTTTGGTGTGTTGATGGATGACTCACCTGGCCTGAATGGCAGCGATGGCCTCAAGGGTGGTGCCTGGATGATGACTGCTGTAGGCTTGGTCCTGGTGGCATGGGTGTATGGACACGTGGGATTCATACAGGTGGCATCAAATTTACAGTTGGGATGAATAAACAGGCACTTGTCACCAAATTTACAATTGGGAAAGGTACTGCAGAAAGAAGGCAAACCAAACAAAAACACAATTACATCAGGATGTCTATTGCACTGACCTTTCTGCTGGATTGCATCTCGAACTTGGTCCATGAAGCGTTACCCATATTCATGCACTGTAAAAGGTATTTTGGTTTTCAAATTTGTCTTTCACCAATATTTGTGCTATATCCCCAGGAGATGATGAGGCTTCAGGAGAAGTCTTGGTACTCAGAGTTGTTGTCATATGATGGCAGGGACCACTTGGACACTATACTTGGGAAGTATTGTTAAAAGAACATGATGATGATAGGTTGAGTGCAGAAAGGTAGAAATAAACACAACAAAAAAAGTAACTACCCCTTTTTCAAACTAACTTTTAAACGAAATAATTTTTAGCAAAATAATTTGGCAGGAGTATTCCTACACGCATTGACAAACTTATGTAGGAAAATGTGCTTGATCTGTCAAGTTATGCATGAGTGAGCATGCATTAAAGACAAAAATGTCACTTTTCAAAAGTCACAAGGGTCATTTTGAGGGAATTTGTTGATGCAGGGAATTTGACATAAATTTTGTTTTCTGGTGGAGATGATTGGGCGTATTTATGTTAGACATCTACTCGATTTGACCCCCTTACCACTTCCCCTCGATGCTTTTTCGCATATTTTATGCTTCAATAAGTTCAATATAAAAATTTCCACATTTCTCAATTTTGAAATTGTAAAATCAATTAAGTTTATTTACAAAATTAAAATCCAATAATTTTTCAGCAAAACATATTTTTACATGTTGTACGAACATGAGAGGTTGTAACCATGACAAGGTTGAATGTGCACACTTTATAAACAGAGCAAAAAAAATCATTATTTACCAATATTTTGGCATAAGAGATGACTCCTGTGACTTTTGAAAAGTGACATTTTTGCCTTTAATGCATGCTCACTCATGCATGGCTTGACGGATCATTCACATTTTCACACAGGTGTTAGTCAATAAGAGTAGGAATACTCCTTTTAATTATTTTGCTGAAATTAATTTCGTTAATACGTTACAGTTGTTTGAAAAAGGGGGTAGTTACTTTTTGTTGTTGTGTGTAAATGACCTTTATATTCTCACTGTATATTTCAATACAATTTTGAAAAACTAACACTTCTACCTGTCAGTAATGTGAAAGCTCATAGAAATTACAGATTAACAATTTAATACCACATACAGTATATGTATTACACAGGAAAAAAATGCCTCAAAGTTAATGTAAAATTGAGGGAACTCAGTGAGGGAAGATCATCGGTGCTTGCAACTGTACAACGTAGCTCATGTTCAAATTAAAGTTACAATGTTATGGACTCACTAAAACTAGCCTACTTGAGCACATCCAGAGATCTGCTTACTGCACCAAGCAAGCATGGACGTTGAACTGTCACAGTAAGCCCCGAACATAGTTTGCCATAAAATGTGTGGAGTTTCATTTTTATTGTACCATTATGATGATCTTGACTTCTAGAATTACTTGTACACAGAGTAGGAGGAGGTTCATATTCATGGTACCATTTCTGTGATGAACATGACTTCTACAATTACTCATTTTTCACATAAAATGTGTGGAGTATCATATTTATGGCAACATTTATGGCAACCTTTCTTGATGAACACAACTTCTAGAATTACTAATCTTTTCATAAAAATGTGAAAAGTTTCACATTTATGGCAACATTTCTTTGATAGGCAATAAATATGAAATATGAATATGAACATGACTTCTAGAAGTACTCATCTTTTTACATAAAATGTGAGGAGTTTCATATGTTTGACAGACATTCCTTTGCTAGAATTTCTGATATCTTCACACAGAGTATGAGCAGTTTCATTTCTACATGTATGGCACCATTTACTGTATATGTGGTATTTTTCGCGGTGGTTTTATTTTCACGAATTTCGCGATTCAGTTATTGCGAAAATTTCCACTTCGGTTCATGTCTATTACCACTAATGAAAGCACCACTAAAATCATGAAAATTACATGTAGCACTCACGAATTTTGATATTTAGTCTACAACCACGAAAATATCTCTACGCAAGAATATTGGCATATACAGTATATGATGAACATGACTTCTACAAGTACTCATCTTTTCACATATTTTTGTGAGGAGTTTCATATGTTTGACAGACATTCCTTTGATGAACATGATTTCTAGAATTTCTGATATCTTCACACAGAGTATGATGAGTTTCATTTCTACATGTATGGCACCATTTCTATGATGAACATGACTTCTAGAATTATTCATTTCGTAACGTAACATGTGAGGAGTTTCATATGTTTGACAGACATTCTTTTGATAAACATAACTTCTAGAATTACTCATCTTTTCATATTTATGGCAACATTTCTTTGGACAATACATATGAATATACTGTATATGAAATATGAAAATGACTTCTAGAATTACTTGTCTTTTCACATAAAATGTGATATTCATATGCTTGACAGACATTCTTTTGATAAACATAACTTCTAGAATTACTCATCTTTTCAGATAACATGGGAAGAGTTTCATATTTATGGCAACATTTCTTTGATGGACAATAAATATGAATATAAATTGAACTATGAATTTAACTTCTAGAATTACTTGTCTTTTCACATAAAATGTGATATTCATATGTTTGACAGACATTGATAAACATGACTTATGAGTACTCATCTTTTTACATAAAATGTGAGGAATTTCATATTTGTGGCAAAATTTCTTTGATGGACAATAAATTATATGAAATATGAATATTAATATGTACATGACTTCTTGAATTACTCATCTTTTCACATCATTCATAAATTTAAAAAAGGATATCCATATGTCTCAAAAAGCAAGTTGATTGCAGAATTGTTAACCCTGAATTCTAGGGCGTGCCAATATCAACCTTACAAGGAAGGGGTGGTACAATGATACACTGTGATAATATGAAAATAGTACTGATTTGAAGATATCAACATGTTGGCTACGGGAATAGACATACCATGTGTTAACTCTATGGGAATTACAGAATCTAGGAGGCAATTGTTTAAACTAAACCTTTGGGGGTGGGGGAGGGGCACTGAGTATACTTGAGTGAAACATATCTGCCGTGGTTGCGACCCCCATTTTCAGCCCTAAATTTCAGTTCCAGAGCATCATAATATCAGAAGCAGCAGAAAATTTTTATTTCAGTTCCAGACCCCCAAATTTGCCGTTCCTCGTACCAATGCATCCCTAAATGACCACTTCAGAGCACCATACTTTCGTTTTTGCTACTGATTTTGGCACGGCTATGTTGCGGAAGCGGAGCGGATTTGGGCCAGAGCATGCACTTTCAGCATGACATGCCATTTTCAACTTTGATGTGCCACATAGGCATCACATTGTGGGTCGAGTCGCCCCCCCCCCCATAAACCCTACTCCACGAGGAATCAAGATGACTTTATAATTGGCAATTGGATAGAATATTGCCATATGGAATAGAATAGTCATGTTTTCACAGCCTGTTGAAATGCTTGTCCTCCTTCTCTCCATCCTACTCCTCCTTTTTCTTTGTTTTTCTTTGTCTTTGGCTATTTTTACCAGTATAATAAACCCTGAAATATGTCAACTTAAGCAAAGTCATTTGACATTTGACCCTCTAACACATGCTGATCAACTTCACTTTCACCTTATGGTGCATGCCTGGGCCAAGTATGATAGGGTTCGTTCTCCAGATATTGTGACCAAGTCAGGGTTGTACAAGTATGTATGGACGAATGCACAACTTAAAAATATAACAACCCCCAAACATAACATCGGTAAAGAAAATAATCATAAGTACAAAGAATCTAGATACAGAATTTTTCTTTCCCAGTCATTTATTAATGAAGGCTTTTGTAACTCCCACAGAGAGATTTTATATAGTAAAGTAAGGCAGCGAAATTGCAGTTTATCAAGCATGTACGTGTACACAAATAAAAGATTAACCTGTAATACGGGTAATCCACTCTTCAACAACAAATACACAAATTACCTGGGTACAGTGATGTGTAATTTGTATTCATGAAATAAATATTTATCCTTTGAGTTGATAATAAGATTGAGGTTATATATCTTTATATACTGAATGCCTCATATATCTTATATCTGAGGCTAGGAATTTTATCCAGGGTATATGTGCGTCATCATTTGTGGTGATAAAAAAGACTCCTCAATGTTATTTAACAATAGTATGCCCTTTTTTAACGTCACCACATTGATGTGGAGCATACGGTTCAGTAGACAAATTACGGGAATATGACATATTAATTGTCAGTGTCATCAAGCTATTAAAGACCATTTTTCAAATATTCCATGAACAATTTATTAGATACAGAAGCAACAGATATTTTGTATGAAAATGACCATGAAAATTTGACTTCTTTTCTTTTCCTGTACAGAAATCAAGAACATTGCTGCACATACGAAACACTATCTCAGATCAAGGAATGAGGATGAAACTGATCTACAATAATGATAATAGGTGTTACAAAAAAACATTCCCCCCATAAAATGCAATATTTGTTAATGCCATGAAATCGCAGCTTTGCTTTCTCACTGACACAATACTCACGTTTCATCATTATGACAAATTGATTCAAGGTACTGGCAATGATTTCAAAAGTGACAGGAAACCATTTTTCAGAGTCAGACAACATCAAGGTTACTTACAACAAGACCACCTGTGATCCACAAATACAATATCAAGCTTTACAACTGGAAGCAGTAATAATGCTGATTATGTAAAGGGTATCTAAATGCATGTGGGATTGCTCGATAGCTTTACTCTTCAGAAACAGTTTATGAAGTGGAATTCCATGATGTACCTGTTATTAGTGTTAAATTCACAACATTGGAAAAAAGCCTGATAAGTATGTACAAGGAAGGCGTTTATAGCAGCAGAAAATTTAAGTTGGCCCAAAGGAAAATGTTGAAAAATACACATATCCTATGATCCTGTATTAAAAAAGTGGCATGGTTTGTTTAGGAGAGAACTTAAAGCTCAGGTATAGTTTTGGTAAATGATAAAAAATGAAATTCTTTGCAATTATATTTTGTAGATATATGATCTATCAATGCCCTGAAAATTGCTCACTCTTAAACCCTCCCATTTTTTGAGAAATTACTCAAAAAGTAGAGATTTCCCATAGGTAATGTACATACCGCTAGATGCTCACCTATAATTCAAACATCGTTATTTGTCATTATAAACATTTTCATGGTGTTTGATGTTGTTTTCTGATGTCTGGGGTGACAATAGGATACTTTGTAAAAGATTGACATAAATTTTGTCTGATCGACCAAAACTAAACTTGGGCTTTAATGGCATATGGCTATGCCACCGCTATAGAAGGAAGCGGTATTAAAGGGAAGTAGCAAAATCAGCAGCAGTCTTGAATATGCATTAATATGAATATTATGACGGTGTTGTGGCTTAGTGGACATGAAAGTAGCTTCTCATGTGAGAGATCCCTGGTTCAACAACTATGGCCCTGTGTAAGACACTTCATATGTCATGTAACATAAATTCCATTTTGCAATTTTTAAATGGTTCATGATAATTGATTTTTTTTTTCATAGAAGCATGTATGAAATAATATTTCTGATTATATAATGAATGCACATGTAAAATCATTTTCAATTTTTCGGGGAAAATGGCACTTTATGGAATTTACATTACATGACAAATGGGAGAGCTGCTCGCATGTGACGGCACAAAATTAAAACTTTAAACATGCATAACTCTATTATCCTTTGATGGATTTTTGCCAAACCTTCATTACTAGGTTTCTCTCTTTTTTGCTGCTTTTATTAAAATCAACTTGACGTTAGGGGTGAACTTCCCCTTTAATATGTTTTCTCAGCTGACCTTAAGAAATGGATCAGATATTAATGAAACTGTCCAAAAAGGTGATTTATTTACCAAGTGAAATAAATTGGCGGTGACTGTGGGTTGGAGATACCTTGGAGACTTGATTGAAGTATCTTAAATGAAAAAAAGGAATTACTCTGTCCAGCACTCAAATGAATAATTTTGCATTGAGGTAAATAGTGGGATTGGGAGCAATTTAAATAACCATGAGAATGAAATGGAATTATAGTATCAATTAGTTTGTACCAGGAAAACAAGTTATTCTGTTGAAAAAATGGCAGTGTCTAGCTATCGATAAGACAATTTTGCAATCTGGCAAAAGAAAAAATGCATACACACTGTTTCACACTTAAATCTATTTATCTAAGTAGTCCATGAAGATATTATGTGAATCATTTATATGATGGTGCATAGAAATCAGTACTTATTGGGCTAGATTACTAAGGCTATATCGCTACATCATAACAAATGGGAGTGTTGACTGTTGGATTGGTATTTGTGACAGTCATTTCATTGTTTGAGTAAAGTTAAGACAATACATTATAATGTTGCTATACATACACAAATTTGCCCTAATTTTCGGAGAGGCAGGGTGTCTCATTTAGATGCCTACAAATAAACTTGGTGTAAAAAACTCCAGGGTGTACAAGAAAATAATATCAAAGAACATATTTAGCGGTGTAGGAGCTAGAAACTCAGTTTTATTGGAATTATAGTGACCATTAGACTTTGATATGCTACATAAATGTTGAGATATTAATATTTCATGTTATTATTGTGAGGATTAAGGAGTCCCTTGTTACATGCTGGAGCTCTCCCATGTTGTTTAGTGAACAGCAACTTATTGAACATGGATGGTTGCTTGTTTCTGATAAAATGATTACCCACACCTGGTTGTTGGTAGCAGGTGTGGATATTTTCTTACTGGTCTTAATCTGCTGTCAAGAGATCATGGAGTACAAGATCTTTCTATCTGCAACCATATTTTGTAAAACAATACAGACCTGTATAAACAAAATAATCTGTTTTGAAAACCTACCTCATAAATATTGCTTTTGAACTTTAAATCTCTTTCATTTCTAGTGCAATTTTATATATCTACACCATGAGCACCTATTTAGGTGGATTTTGGTGCATTATAAAATGACATTATTGTTATTATTATCATTAATAGTAACAGTATTCGCTTAAGATCAGATTTGCAGAAATATAAGCAGTGCAAGAAACAGAACTACCACATGGCTGCAATGGAGCCATGCCTTATTTCTTTGGTCTCCAGCCTGTATCTATTTGGGACACAGCAATGGCAAATAAGAATAAAGGTTATTTCACACGCAAAAAAACTTACTTTATCAGTATATTGGTGATAATAGTATAAAAATTTTCAGACTCCCCGTAAAGAATTTTTTATTTTTTTTACAAAAATAGGAGAATTGTTAGCCTAAGTCAGGCTTCTCATTATCACTGAAATTAATTTCTAATATGGATACTGAAGCTATATTCGATAAATCTTATCATAACCCTTGATATAAAAGGAACACAGCTTCTTCCTGATATTAAAGCTAGGTATAGTTTTGGTAAATGGTAAAAAATAGTTCTTTGCAATTATATTTTTTAGATACACTTGTATGATCCATCAAATCAATGTCCTGAAAATTGCTCGCTCAGAAACCCTCCGGATAAATGTGTATTATTTCAACATTTTCCTTTGGGCCCAACTTAAATTTTTCTTACTGCTAATAGAACGCCTTTCTTGTACATACTTATAGGTGTTTTTCCCAATGTTGGTGAAATTTAACACTAATAACAGGGTACACTCATTGGAATT